>OX336389.2:679708007-679933007 GCA_946902985.2 Meconema thalassinum
TGGGTTTGATAATGTAAGAAATGAATACATAAATAAATATAATTTATGACGTTGAGTGTTAAGGAGACTGAAATATTATCATTCCACCGGGCGAAGCCGGGTACTACTGCTAGTGTCATAATAATCTCAAAAGTTGAACTCTTACAACTGAGATGCGAATTGTGGAGTTGATGTATGGTTGTGTCATCTACTGCTGACATCCTGCAATCTGTTTGTCTCCTTGTAATATTGCTTATCCACATGTCCCATGTTAACTATGTATTGTGCCCGTTTGGACCGAGATCCAACGACCACATTTTGTAAAATACCTAAATCAGATCAGCACGAGAAAATATATCTCAGGGTCTATCTAGGTGAATACTTGGGTCTAATCTGGCATCCCTGATCTTGGTAATTCACAAGTAAGGTAAGGTGAGAAATTATTTTTGAACTAGCACATTCCTTAAAATTCTCAATTTATTTATAAATAAAATATATGATTCAACTGGTAAAAACACTCAACACAGATAAAAACACATCACACACAAGAAATAGACGGTCCCTATAATATTATTAGAATTGTCGTAGATGTGATAATCAGAAAAAATTAATTAGTCCATTCTGATATCCATAAAAAAAAATCAAAAAGAATATTTACACTCGGTAATCACTGTTCATTTAAGAGTTCTTAGTGATCCCTACTATTTACACGTTCGTAGTTCACTTAACAAAGATTGTAATTTGGTTTTATCAAATGGTCGTAGCAAAAATTCTCAAAATAAATAGTCACTTGATGCATCGGTATAAATCCAAAATTAAACTTATTTGGAAAATTATCATATCACTGATTCGTTGTTTCAAAACAATATCAATACTCGACTGACATAAAGTTGAATGTTAATAATTGTTCTTAAAGATTTTCAAATTCAAAGAAACAAAATTTGTTCAAAAACTTTCATAATATTTTGAAAATTCAACTTTCTTCTTTCATCACCTTCATTTGTTTAAATGTCACCAATGATTTTAAATTATTTTCATATGTTATTAACATTACACAAAAATTGTTGTAAACAATGTTGTTATTTCTATCCACCATCAGCGGATTAAATCATCGAACTCTTCACCAAATTTTTATGTTAACAAAATTTTCTATCACCAAACTTTTCATATAATCTCACAAAATTTTTAATCAAAAATAAAAATTTTATTATTATTAATTATTTTCAAACTTTCCCTTTACTTTATTTATAACAAGTTTTCTCAACCTCTCACATGATGAATATTTTATTTGCTCATTTCCAATGTTATTATTTTTGTTATTCAAAAATAAAAATCATTAATTATTTATTTTAATTCATTTGCACTTTTCATCATTTTTTTTTTTTTCTCGGTCAGGTTCAACAAATCTAAATTCAAGTTCTTCAATTATTTATTTAGGCATTCCATTTGAATTTTGAGTTGATCCAGAAAAAAAATTATTTAATATTTGGATTAACAGAATAGTGAAATCTGACAAGAATGTGGGGCGGTCCACATTGCCTAACCCTTCTTTTACAAATATAGCCCACAGGCTCCTTCAAACATCTGCACATCCTTCTGTGCCCACAACTACGGGAATAAAACCCACTTTTGGATGACCCCCTAGGCCTCCACAACTTTAAGTGTCGCCAAACGCGCACTAAAATCATCACCAGAATATTCTGCACACAGCATCATATTATTACTATTATATTTTTTTTAAAACATTAATTTTTTTCTTGTAATATTCTGTCAATTAATAGACTGTGGTTCTTCAGTATTATTTCTCCAATTAAATAAATTCTGGTCAATATCTCCTTGCCTGCCATTTATATAAATTCTCCCTACTTGATACATGAAATACCTGCCGTTCCCTTCTTTTTTATCTGAATATTTTCTTTTCTTTTTTTCATTTTAAGTGCTTTTGAAAAAAATAATTCTGAGCTCAAAAATCTAATACTTCATTCTCTTCATCCATAAACTCATTTAACTTTATTTAAACTTCCAAACAAAGTTATTTAATTTAATTCCTTCCATCATCATCATCATCATCATCATCATCTTGCACAGTTTCCAGCCACTGGCCGGGTCTGTTTGTAACACAAGCCTCTCCAACATCTTCTGTCTTCCCACCATCTCTCAGCCTCCACCCTTGTCCAGTCTTCTCCTCTCTTCCTCACGCTTTCTTCCACCCCCTTCAGCCACCTGTCTCTCGGTCTTCCTCTCGGTCTCTTTCCTTCCTTTTTTCCAGTCCTCGGGGGTCTTCCTTTCCTTCCATGCTGTCCTCATCAATCGGTACAACCACTGTATCCCCACCTCTCCTGCTGCTCTCACCATCTCCACACTCAACTCATCCACACCAGGTGCCTTCCCTCCTTTCATCTTGTTCGCTGCATCTTCCACTTCTTTCCATGTTAAGTCCTTTTCTGTTTGCAGTTCATCTTCCTCAATTTCTTCCTCCTCACCATCTTTTCCATTTGGGTTCAGAAGTTCTTCAAAATATTCTTTCCACATTTTCTTCAGTTCTTCCTATTTTCTATCTCTTGTCCCCTTTTGTTCACCATTCTAACATAATCCGTAGGATCCTTCCGCCTCTTATTTTTTACCATCCCATACAGGACCTTTTTTGTACCTTCACTATCCATCATCTTTGTCCACTCTTCCATCCACTTTCTTCTCTCCTCGGCCACTACTCTCTTCGCCTCCTCCTTTCTTTCCTGGTACTCTTCCCTTGTCTCTACCGTCCTATTTTGATACCACCTCCTAAAGGCTCTAATTCTTTTCCCTTACTATATCTTTTGTCTTCTCATTCCACCATGGTGTTTCCTTCCACCTCTTCTTACTACTTGTCCTCCCACATACTGCTTCTGCTGCACCTACTATTGTCTTCTTAAATCTAGCCTATTCCTCTTCCACCCCTCTTTCTTCATCTGTTGGAATTCCTTTACCATTTTGGGGTACTCGACCCTTCTATCCCCTTCTTTCAGTTCCCATATCCTTATACGTCTTTTCTGGTTCTCAGTCCCTTTCTTCTCCTTACTCCCTCTCAGGTTCGTTACCAGCAATCGATGGTCGCTATCCAGTTTCTCCGATGGTATAACCTTGATGTCCGTGATGTTCTTATTTAGTTCTTTCTCATACAGTATATAGTCGAACACAGATTTCCTGGTCAAGTCATCACTGTACCATGTGATTGTGTGGCTCTCACTTTTCTTAAACCAGGAGTTCCCAACTAGCAGGCCGTTCCTCTGGCAGAAGTCCAACAGTCTCTTTCCTTCCTCATTTCTTCCGCCCCAACCCTCTGGTCCTAGAACACTCTCATAACCTTGTCTTTCTCTTCCTACATGGGCATTCAGATCCCCCATAACAAACAATCATATTTCTTCCTACCAGCTGCTTCTGCAATACCTGGAGCATACACTTGCACTATTTCTACGGTCTCTCCCCTCAGTGCTACTTTCACTTTCATCATCCTATCACTTATTCTCCTCACTTCTTCTTTTAAACCATCTCGTACTACTACTCCCACTCCATTCCTCTTTCCCTCTTCGTTCCCACTCCAGTACAGTCTGTAGCCTTTTCTCAGTTCTCTCCTTCCTTCCCCTTTCCACTTTGTTTCTGCCAATCCCAATAAATCAAACTTCCTTCTTTCCATCATATCCACTATCTCCTCCACCTTCCCCGTCAGCGTTCTTAGGTTTAAAGTTCCAAATCTTAGTCCGTGTGTACAGCTGTCATCCATCATGTCCGAGGCTCGTTCCAAATTATTATTATCACCCCAAAATATTTAAGCAGCATCCATGTCAAATGATTATTATCGCCCTATTCTTTTAAATAAATAAATAAATAAATATTTAAATCTCATCTGTAAATTATTATCAATGTCTCCTATTATTTTTATACACACATCAAAAAAAGTTTTGCATCACCTCCGTTCCAAGAGTTCCGGAACCTTTAAATACAAAGGGAATAGAGATCAACACAAACAACATTTCAGCTCGTTTTATTGCTCATGAGACCCACACATTGCATGTTGTACCATCATACAGCTAGACTTTCAGCATTTGTGGTCCAGATTGCAGTACACACCACTACCTCTAATACCCAGTAGCACGTCCTCTTGCATTGATGCATGCCTGTATTCGTCGTGGCATACTATCCACAAGTTCATCAAGACACTGTTGGTCCAAATTGTCCCACTCCTCAACGACAATTCGGCGTAAATCTCTCAGAGTGGTTGGTGGGTCAAGACGTCCATAAACAGCCCTTTTCAACATATCCCAGGCATGTTCGATAGGGTTCATGTCTGGCGAACATGCTGGCCACTGTAGTCGAGCGATGTCGTTATCTTGAAGGAACGCATTCACAAGATGTGCACGATGAGGTCGAGAATTGTCGTCCATGAAGACAAATGCCTCTCCAATATTCTGCCGATATGGGTGCACTATGGGTCGGAGGATGTCATTCAGGTATCGTAAAGCCGTTTCGGAGCCTTCCATGACCACCAGTGGCGTACGTCGGCCCCACATAATGCCACCCCAAAACATCAGGGAACCACCACCTTGCTGCACTCGCTGGACAGTGTGTCTAAGACGTTCAGCCTGACCAGGGTGCCTCCAAACACGTCTCCGACGATTGTCTGGTTGAAGGCATATGCGACACTCATCGGTGAAGAGAACGTGATGCCAATTCTTTGGGGTCCATTCAGCATGTTGTTGGGCCCATCTGTACCGCGCTGCATGGTGTCGGGGTTGCAAAGCTGGACCTCGCCATGGACGTCGGGAGTGAAGTTGCGCATCATGCAGCCTATTGCACACAGTTTGAGTTGAAACACGACGTCCTGTGGCTGAACGAAACGCATTATTCAACATGGTGGCATTGCTGTCAGGGTTCCTCCGAGCGGCAATCCGTAAGTAGCGGTCATCCACTACAGTAGTAGCCCTTGGGCGGCCTGAGCGAGGCCTGTCATCGACAGTTCCTGTATCTCTGTACCTCCTCCATGTCCGAACAACATCGCTTTGGTTCACTCTGAGACGCCTGGAAACTTCCCTTGTTGAGAGCCCTTCTTGACACAAAGTAACAATGCGGACGCGATCGAACTGCGGTATTGACCTTCTAGGCATGGTAGAACTACAGACAACATGAGCAGCGTACCTTCGTCCTGGTGGAATGACTGGAACTGATCGGCTGTCGTACCCCCTCCGTCTAATAGGCCCTGCTCATGCATGGTTGTTTACATCTTTGAGCAGTTTTAGTGACATCTATGAACAGTCAAAGGGACTGTATCTTTGATACAATATACACAGTCAACGTCTATATGCCGGAGATCTGGGAACCGAGGTGATGCAAAACTTTTTTTGATGTGTGTATTTAATGCATTAATTATTTAATCACAATAAACAATTAACAAAATTTAATTTAATTCCTAATGTTCGGTATTATCACTCCCTAATTATTTATAACTTTAAATAGCATGTTTATTATTTAAAAATATTATCAACTTATTCACTTCACACTCTATTATTATTGATAACTTATTCACTTAACACTTTATTATTATTATTATTATTATTAAATAAATCAAAGTATTTAAATAATCCAAGCCTCAATTACTTCTGTTCTCATAATCAGAATTAACGAAAAATATTCCTATCCCTTGGAATAATCGAAATATTTCATGTCGAAACATGAACTAATGCCTGTCCTAACAAAAAAATCTTAGATCGAAAAATAAATTGTCAGACAGCAGTTCCATTTGTCATCCAGACAAATCCAATCGAAGATCTAGCTAATATCTAGCTATGGTAAAAAATGTGTGTTGATTTCTGATCATGACTGTTCAATAATATGGAATTCTCTACTACTACTGGTTAGTGGATAGTACATGAAATGGTTGTCTTACTTCATTCTTGATGTAGATGACGGGCATGTCCTGCGGTGTACACTATTCCCACAGTGTCTTCCCATGGCCATCTGCCGTATCCAAATACCTCGTTCGTCTCCATGTCCTTCCAGTCCTACGAGTAGTTTTAGCGGCGCATGATGATGTTCGCAGTCATCAGTTCGAAATAACTCCCGTTATCACTAGTACAGTGTAACATGACACAAAGTTGGTCATAGACTGGTTCAGTACTCCTGTAGATTCGAGAATAAATCTCATGTTCCAATAATGCGGTTTCGTTTGCACGCTAAGAATAGGAACACCTATTAGCTGCATCATCATCATCATCATCATCATTTCCCCTTATCCAGCTCCTGCCAGGTCGGGGTATTTATGGCACTTCTCCACTTTCCTCTTTCCTTCCACAATTCTTCTTCCACGATCTTGTCCCAGTCCAGATTTCTTTTTCTCACGCTGTTCCTCACTGAATCGATCCACCTTGTTCTAGTCTTCCCCTTGCTCTCTTACCCTTGCACTTGGCCTCCAGCATCTGTCTTGGTATTCTATTTTCCTCCATCCTCTTTACATGTCCAAACCACCTTAGTTTATTCTCAATTCTCTCATTTAGTTTTCCCATCCCAACTTCCTTCCTAACATCTTCATTCCTCACTCTGTCTTTCCTTGTCTTTCCTATTATACTTCTTAGGAATTTCATTTCACTGGCTTGGATTCTACTCTCTTGCCTGCCCGTCAGGGTCCAAGTCTCAGCTGCATAAGTTAATATGGTTACATAGTACATTTTATACATTACCTCCTTGTTTTTCCTCGGTACTTCCTTATCCCAAACAAGTTTTCTTACACTTTGATAGAATGCATTGCTCTGCTGTACCCTCCTGCCAATCTCCATGTCCAACCTACCAGTTTGCATCAATTCACTTCCTAGGTATTTGAACGTGTCCACAATTTCCAAACTCTGACTTCCAATTTTCACAGTGCCCTTTCCTTGTCTTTCCCCTCTTGTCATCACCATGGTCTTGCTTTTCTCACCTATTAGCTACCGACAGCATTGGCTCAGCTGGCTAAAGCGCAGCATTAGGTCATGGGGCCAAGCTCTCTGCTGACTCGGTAGACACGTGGGTTCGAGCCCCACCGTCGGCCGTCCTTGAAATGGTTTTCTGTGGTTTCCCATTTTCAACACCAGGCAAATGCTGGGACGGTACCTTCTGATAGGCCACGGCCGATTCCTTCCACATCCTTGCCCTGTTTCATTCATCCTCATCCATTCCATCTCTCATCCCGACGCGCAGGTCGCCCACGGGCGTCGAATAGAAAGACCTGCACTCGGCCTCTCAGGAGACCACACGACAAAAAAAAAAAAAAAAACTATTAGCTGCATAAACGAACAAAATGAAATAAACTTCTCCTGATGAATTCGAAGTGCCTGATGTATAAGTCACCACAAGAAATAAATCGTTCTGTAAGCAAACTTCTGTGAATGGTTTCGACACTACCACCTGACTTTAGAATAAGTGACCTGACAGTCAGTGAATATTCTAAGTCCATTCGCTGCCAAAAGTTAAGTTCGTTCACTTGAACCAAAACTAAGTCGTGCTGACCACTGGTACGGAGACTAAGTCCTCCGACCGTCAGAACTACGGTGTGTATACTATCACTTTCACGTAGCGTAGATCCGCACATAAGCAAATGCTTTGAAGATATGATGACTCTGCTCAGACTCGTGGTCTTTTATAGCTCAGCGAGAAATTGTTCGAGAACATTCCATCGCGTATCTCGGCTCCTACTGGACCGATTTTAATGCTTGATAGCTGAAAATTCTCCTCTTGTTATAGCCAGAAAAGTGTGCTAATTTCCTAGCGTCCATCTCTTCTTCTTGAGGTAATTCTAAAAAATTATTTCTCATGACTTATTCAGGCTCTACGTCATAGTCTCGCGTCACTCACCCCTGCGATGTCTGCTTCCCTCAGCATTCTTGAGTCTCCTCCGCGCGTTATTCAAATCATCCATTCCTTCAACCTCTTCCACTAACAACTCCTCTTTCCAAAATAAGAATGTCAACAATGTCACGGACGTGTGAACGATCCGGGTATAGTATATTCATATTTGATGTAGCATAATAAGTTTTAGTGCAAATCCCATGTTTGGCGCAAGAAAATGTTGGAACTCACGAATACTTTATGCTCCATTCAATTTAAACAAGACAAGTATTTACAGGGGATTTAAAATATTCAAGTGTGCATATAGTGGTTCCATCAGCCATACAGAATACCAAAAGATAACTCTTTTGTGGCTTTTGGGAACGTTTTTAGAGAATCTTGTGGCTTTTTGGAACGTTTTTCGAGAATTTTGTGTATTGACTAGCTGCATTGTGGTTTTGATGATAGTTATGTCTCAAATCGAACGCAATGCTGTGTCATGGACAAACATGACCTTTCGAAGCATGCATTCTGTATATTGCCAGTAAGAGATTTACATCTTCTATAGAGTTGTACGCTGTGGTTGTTACTGTAATGACCCGGGATCCTGACTTATCACGAGATGTTCGTTTGCAAAATCCTCCAAAATTCAACCGAAACCCGTTGCTAAATTTGAAAAATTTACTCAAATTGAAGTCGAGAAATAAGGCAAAATTATTTGTTGCAAAATGCGAAATAATACAGTTTTGAAAAATTAATCACTTAATATATAAGGTGATAAAAAAAAAAAAGACTGATTCAGTGGGCCTCGAGTTGGCAGATAACATCTGCGTTTTGGCCCAGAGGTTCAAAGACATAAAAGAGAAGCTATAGCAGTTGAAGGAAGAGGCAGAGTCCGCAGGCCTTAGAATAAATACAAATTAGACCAAAGAGATGAGGGTCAACTCTGATTGATGAAAATTGTCTATATACTATTGCAGGGGTGGCCACTAACCTTTACTGGAGCCGCAAGTTTATGAAGCTGTTTTGAAACTAGCCACATTGTTAAGAAATTAATGGTTTACAAAATGATAATTTTTTTGTGTGTATGAGTCTTCAGTTTTATGACTGGTTTGATGCAGCCCTCCCTGTCTTCAGCTAATTGTTTCATCCCTACATAGCTATCACATCTTACATCCGAGGCAATCTGTTTAACATATTTTAACCTTGGTCCACCGTTACAGTTCTTGTCATTAACCATTCTATCCATAACTATTTTGCTATTCCCGGGTGTCTTAAGTATGTGTCTTACCAACCTATCTCTTCTCTTGATTAGCAGTCGCCAGAAACCCTCACCCACTCATCATAATACTTCATTTGTTATTCTATCTACCCATCTGATCTTCATCATTCTCTTGTAATGCAACATTTCAAATGCTTCTCTTTTATGTTGTGCCAACAGTCTAAGTTTCACTTCCATAGGGTTCCATGCTCCAGACAAAGGCTTCAAAAATTACTTTCTAAGCTAAATTTATATTTAATGTCAACAGATTTCTTTTCTGTAGAAATGCTTTCCTTGCCTTCTTTTCTGTAGAAATGCTTTCCTTGCCTGAGCCAACCTACTTTATATATCCTCTTTGCTTCGTCCATCACTGGTTATTTTGCTTTCTCTATAACAGAAGTCTCCTAATTCCTATAGCTTTTATTAGGGACCGGAAAAATTAGCATCTATTCGTTTCAAAATTAGCATCTATTTTCTTCAAAATTAGCATCTATTTACAAAGTTAAAAATCATCCCATTGTAATATTATTTTAATGACTCCAAGTTTATGAAGTGCAGTTATAGTCCTCAAACGAAAGCATTGTCAGTACTTCAGCATTGCTTTCTTTCAAATTGCACCGTCTGTCTGAAACCACTGTGTTGTAATGGGACAACACACGCTCGCTATCTACATTGTTCGTTGAGGTCCACAACAATTCAAAACAGTATTCAGCAAATATGCTGAACTCGGTCTGAACTGCAGTTAATGCAAGCATGATATCACATTTTTCACTTTCTTTCCTCTGGGTTTGAATTGCATTTTTCAGAGAACAGTAACCAGACCTGATTTCGTTTTGTGAGAGCACTCCAAACAATTTCTCAAGCTCAGCTAATTTATCAATGTTATTCAAAATTATATTTTTGGATACAGAGCTTGAGAAATTGACACAAAATGCTTATGGTTGGGGTCTTTAGCTTTCAATGTGGCTAGCTTGCAGTTTGAAGAATGAGTAGCTTTGACAATAATGTGTCCCTACATGCAGCCTGCTGCAGAAAAATTCCCTGCACAAATTAAGGTAAGACTGGTGTCAAGGTTACGCAATTTGGGGTAAAGGAGATGAGAGGTAGGATACAGAGACCCTTCAAGTTCAGTAAGGAGATCAACCAATCCAGCTGCATGATCTGTGACAAAAACCATGTGCGAGTGAAGTATATTCATTTCTCGGTCATTCAGATCGGTCAGGTACTTAATACCACAGTTGTTGATGTCTTTCATGTCAGACATCTTGAAAAATGTAACATCTGTAAAGTAAGCACTTAAATAGAAGACAGCCTGAAACCAGCTATTCCATCGGGTTATTACAGGTGCAGGAAAAAGCTTTGCTTCCTTTGAAGGCCCATACTTTGATTTTAAGATATGTAAATAATTATATTTTCACTTTCTTGTGTTCAAAAATGCAGACTTTACCATCGCAACCACATGATTTAAATCTGTCATCACTGCGACCCGACAATTGCCAACCAAGCTGATCTTATGTGCCCAGCACTGTACATGCATTAAATGATCCCCTATGACCACTCTTAATGTTTCATAACATCGGGTCATATATGGGGCACTGTCACTAACAAACACTTCAACCGCATCATATTGTACACGATAACTCCGCAGAGCTTCTAAAACCGCACGGGAGCAGTTTGTAGCATTTCCTGCATCAAGGTAGTTCAGAGAAACAACTTTTCTCTTTTCGATCCGGCTGGGACTTGGAATATGATGATAAAAAATACAACGGCCCATTCTATCTGTAGTTTCATCACAGAGTATGTTGATGTTCTTCCCCATCAGAGCCTCTGCTGTTCTTTTCTGGTGGTAAGATGCAACTTCTAGAAAGGAAGAAAGACCTCAAATTATAACAAAATAATTTAAAATTACTGGATCAATTGGATACGGGTAAGATAGTTCGATACGGAAATCACACTCAAATTCGGTCTCCTTCAATTCTGAGTGCGGTTTCGATGTCGTGATATCTAAACCATACCCAATCAATGAAGTCGAAACTAACCTGGTAAATATAATTCACGTAGAGTTTTCACACATGGCAGCTCTTCATTTGAAAACTCAGTAATCCAGGCTCTTAGCTCTTTGTTTTCGAGCTTTTCCAGAGGTATATTTGCTTTGGCAAATACTTCAAGTGTGCGTTTCGAGAAGTTATCTCTGGAAATGTTTCGTCGCTAACAACTATCCAACTGTGTAAGCACAGAAGTTTGCATTCCTTGAGACTTACTAGCAGCAAGGGTTGAACTTTTGTTATCGCGTCGCTTACCCACGTGTTTTTCCGACTTAACATGTTTCGCAATGCTATCCTTTTTTCCCACGCAACTCGGCAATTACAATATTTACAAAACACTGTCACTGAATCTGTGGCATATAAACCATCCTTTGCATACTGCTGAGCCCTTTCGCACGCAGTTATCGTCGTGCGCCCCATAACCTAAACAATCGCTTGATTTTCTTCTCTCCGCTATTCACACGCACCTTACACAAAAACAGTTTCAACTTTAAACGAAGAGTATGAACAACAGGAAAACAATGCTGCGTCTATTTTGTTATTTCCGTGGCACTCTATTTACTTTTCGAGAATAATCGATACATTCTATTCCCATTGTAAATATCGAATAAAGTCAGCAAGCAGCGATCGATCGACTACTTTTCTATGTATATCGATCAGAGCGGTCGAAAGATTTATGCATCATATTTGCAGCATTTCTCATGATTTCACCAAAATATGTGGTTTTCGCCAGTAAAATAACAAATTTTCGCAGAATTTGCACCAAAACTGCATATTTGTACTAATTTCGCATTTTGGTCAAAATTCTCATTTTGTCACATTTTGAATTTAGGTACCACAGCTCTTCAGAACACCATTAAACTATTAAAAAAATGGTTTTAACACATATTACAAACATTCCTAGCTTTTATTATACAAAACTGAAGAAACGTTTACTTTTTACTTTACACATATTATTATTGTTTAATTACTCAGCAGTAAGTAGGGTTTTATGTTTAAGAAGTGCTTTTTCGAGTGTTAATTCTTTTCTGTTTGAAATCAGTTTGATAATTCGTAAGGGGATTTTCCACGAGTTCACTTCATTGTGCATTAGTTAGTTCAGTTTTAATGAACTTCAGAAATGAATACAGTGATTTACACATATAAGAAGTCCTAAATATTGAGATAAGTCTGTAAGCACACTCTCATGTCAGTGGATTTTCTTCTTCCAAAATGTTATGGCTGAAACGCCACTGTGTTTTATTTACTTATGTAGCCTACTATATAGCCTACTTGTTAAAATCTGTATTATTTCTACACTCAGCTTGGTTTGAAGGAGCTGCACGAGATTGACCCAAGAGGCTCGTGTGCCTAGTTATGGCCACCCCTGTACTATTGGCAACTCCAGTTATCTGTATGCCATCTAGCGGTGAAAGAATAAATCTCACCAAGTAGGATAAATCTACCACATGGTGGCAGATTGTATTGTTTTTTTATATGGGTAAACAGAGCGTGTTAATTTGTTTGTGTTTTTATACACAATTATTGAGTTTCACTCATTGTTAGAATACAAAATGAGTAAAAGCGAAGTATATTGCTAAGTTTACAGATGCAAGCCGATGCATGAGAGGGTTACAGATATACATTTTCATTATATTCCAAAAGATGCAAATAGCAATGGCCGAAAGGTGGCGATAACTAATAAATACGGAGAACAGGAACGAGTTGGAATACAGTTGGTGTGGTCATTGGAAGACAGTCTAGCCACTTAAGGTAATAATAATAATTATAATAATAGTCGAATAATAATGGACTAATAGGCCGTAATTACCTGTGACAAAAGAAGCAGTGATAAAACATGTTTGCAACATTCTGATGCACCTGCCTTAACTTACAGTAACATTGAAACTGCTTAATTGTTAGCCTTCTCCTTTCAGTTTCTCTTGTAACCCTGTGGGACGGAATAGCGACGTCTGGAGCTCGAGCGTAAATTAACCGAAAAGTTTCATCATCGTATTTGGCCTAACGTACCGGTACTCTTTCACAAGACATGTTTGCAAATAACACTTCTGCCCCTTCTGTAAAGGTTCTGGAGTCTATGGAGCAGTTAGCAAACTCTAATATAGCTTTGAAACGTAACAGCGTCATAATTCGAAATGCACAAAAACAAATCTGAGCAGACAATCAAAGCTTGATAATACGTAATACACACATAAAATCCAGTGGAACACACACATTAGATCTCGTGTATTGCGCTGTTATACATAATATTAGACTGTCAGTAATTTAGGGATCACATTTATTGATTATAAGAGGATAATACGAAAGTGTTCCATAGCAATCCTGTGTTATTGAGTGTTTTATCCTACCTATCCCCGACATGTTGGACTGACCACAGTGCCCCAAGTGATAGTTTGAGTTGCCAATAAAGACATAGAACAAGTAGACTTCTTCCTCTTGTCACTGCAACTGGAGGAGCGGAAGAAGACATTGAGTCGTATCGGGAAAGCAACTGTAGCCCATCTGGAGAAACAGAAACATATCTAGGAGAACAAAGCTGCGACTTTTTAACACAAATGTTAAGTGTGTGTGTATGTGAAACCTGGAATGTCACCAAGAAGATTACTGACCAACTGCAAGTCTTCCGGGATCGTTGCTTGAGACCTATCATCAATTGAAGATGGCGGGATGTCATATCAAATGTAGATCTATGGGAGGAAACCAACCATCAGAATATGGAAATACAAATCAAGGAGAGAATGTGGCGATGGATAGGTCACACCCTAAGGAAGCCTGCTGGAGCCATTGAGAAGACTGCACTCGAAAATGAGATCTTCCGAAGAAAACCTGAAAGAGGTCGATGGAGGAAGAATGCCCGTAAATGGGAAAGACTCGGAGTGAGGTGAAGAAGTTGGCCAACAACAGGACCCGATGGAAGCGTTTCACGGAAGCCCTATGTTCTGAGAGGATCAACAAGAATTGAGTCAAGTAATATACATAGGTAAATCTGGTACAGATGCCGCTTCGGTACAGACGCCGCATACACTGTAGCCATAGGTTCCAATCTTTCCAGCTAGATGGCAGTGTATGTGCTTTTATCATTTTAAATGATCTTGTCGACTTCGTCGTTACGCTGAGGTCTGGCATTACGTTACGGTGATGGGACGAAATGTACTGAGAATCCACTGAGGTGTGTGACGTCATAGTACGATGTAGCAGCCGAGTACCAAGAAGGCAGTGAGAGAACAATCAAGTAGGCAGTGAAGAAACAAAACAGAATCTTGAAACTCCGTTCTCGCACTGCCTTCTTGGTACTCTGCTGCTAGCATTTAAAATTATATAAAGTCGAGTCTTTCAGACTGACTATCCGTGTCTTTTTCGGTATAAGGAATAACCACTGTCTGCGGGTGTGGTGCAAGTTGCTCACATATTACAGAAATGTTAGTCAATAACATCAGGCGAGTTCATGCTTCCTCCTGACAGTTTTTCCTTGTGTTCATTTATTGTATTAATATAGTTTCAAATTCTTAAATAAGCCATTTTTAGTACAGAAGAAGTCTTAAACTTGAATCTACTAGATAGTAAGCTTATTTTCGGACATCTTAGCCTTGAGCTACACAAACAGGAGGGTGCAGAGTCTCTACCTGACATTTGGGATAATTGCCACACAGCAGCCCGGTAGAGATGCCTCATTGATAAGCGATCTGGAAACATTTAAACTATTCATTCTATTCAAATATTAAATTATCTCTTGATTTCTTAAAATAATTTATTTCATTGGTTTCATTGTTAATATCTTTGTTACTATATACAATTATATTACAGAATTTTCAGAAATAAAAAATTATGACAAGCCTACTCAGTACAAAAGTAAGGGCACAGTCAAAACAGTTCAGTGGATTGATGAAAATTTAAGAGAAGTTGTAAAAAGGCTGAAAGCAAAGGAAATCCTACTCAGGAAGGCAGAAAGATGCAATGGAATATCGGCACAAACATTAAAACTAAGAATGGGTTATAGTCTTTGATGTATGGGTTCGGGAAATCTGGAAAAAGACGCCCCGGGTCCATATGTGTTTTAACACTGTTAAATGAGGCCTGTATTAACACATGTAACAAGAGCTGTCTTGTCAAGAACTCAAAACATTTCATCTTGAACAAGTGTATAAACTACCCAAAAATGCCATAGTTTGGTGCTCAACTGCTAAAGTTAACTAAACATACTCTATTAGAACAAAGGTCCATTGAATTACCTGTGATGGGTTATTTTAAAACTAGAGGTTTTTAATCTTGACTGATTACCATCAGAAAAACATTTTTAATTATGTGTGAAAACTTTACCTTTTAACGGAAGAAAAATCCTACAACAATAGAAGATAATTTTTGATGAAATACATGTCTAATGTGATATTAGAACACTAAAAGAATTCTTATGTCGATAGGTGATATATTAACAGAAAAATAAAAATAAAATTAAGCAATGCAGAAGAAGGCCACGAAATGGTGCTAACATGTACATTTATTATGAGAATTAACATAAAACATACAGTAGTTTGTATTGACGAGGTGGAGTATTTTCATACAATAAATTCTGTTTTTCATAATATTATTGACTTGTAGTGTGTTCTAATACTCAGTTATATTATAGTTTAAGAAATAGCATACATATAATTTTGTTATTAATTATTCAACTTGCAGCATCTCTCCCGATCAAAGTTGGGATCTAAACTGGGTTCCAGGGAGAGACGGCGCTGATGCAACAATTCTTTTATTTCTTCATTTCGCAGATTTATTTCCAATTACAGTACTTATGTTTTACTCATCTGTGATTTATTGCAAACATTTTCCAATTATGCTCTTATCAATTTACAACAATTTTCAAAGGAATTCTACACAGATTAACAAAAGATATAAAAAGTGTTGCAACACTACCGGATTTACCTTATATTTTTGAAATTTTCCCAGATTGTAAGTTGACATCCTTCAAACCATGAATATGATCCGATTCCTGTGTTAGTATATTTTCTGCAATATGGTGGCTATCGTGTTTATAGATTGTTGTGGTTACAGGCTCTTCATGGCTCTAGATTACTGACGGGTGATGCCTCATCTCGCCTTGCATCTCTATGGATTCAATTGCTTTTACTTTCGACGACTGTGTATTGAAACACTTTTGTACTGTGTAAATTCCAATTTTGTGAGTTACTATATGCAGTTGAATAAGTGCACAAGGAATAGTGCTAAAAGAAATGCTATTTACGAGATCTATGGCTTGTCTCCACTTGATGATTAACAAAATTTAAGTTAATACAATGTAGCCTGTTTATTTTAAGCCTTTTGATGCAAATATATTATGGGTTGTTATGTTAATAATCCCAAGCCAAGTTTAGTGAAATTACACATTTTTCATAAAAATGATCTATCCATATTTTTTAAAGATAGAACGATACTTTTTTCTGTAGCAGGTAAATACATTTTAAAAGTATTAGGTTCTTAATGATTAATACCAATATTTCATTTTTTTTTCATTAAAAACTGTTTTTTAAAATTTTAAGTGGAAACTTAAATACAGAATACTGTAATTTTCAGAGCCTACACAACCTAAATAGCATCCGTTTTTAAAACCTTATTTATTCCCTCTTCGTTCAAGGAGGACCTATATTAATTAGCTTAGAGCAAAAACATAAACAAACAAATAAGACTTCAATACATAACAAGCGCAGGAAGTCGGCTGATTGCAGCATGTTGAAAGAATACTTATTATGAATCCAAGTATTCACGGAACAGTGATATATCCAAAGAGAGAATGATTCCCGCGTTGTCTTGGTTACAACACTGATAATACTACGCGGCTGGGAATAATAATAATAAAAATTGTATAAAAACCTTGACGATAGATCGGCTCGTGGTATTTCTTAGCAGAAGCTCCTTCGGCCATATATTGGTCCCTTGCACTATGAGGGTTAAATACATATTTATTGCTATCTCAACTCTCCCCCTGTTTTAATATATTGTGGTAATATACAGACATGTATGTATGTATGTATGTACAGTAATGATGGATTTCGATTAAAACGTGTGAAATATTTTCTGTAGTATGCATTCTTTATACAGGGTCCGGCAAAAAAAACTCCCTGATTTCAATAGGCATTTGCAAAAAGAATAAGAAACATACAGAACAATTACTTATATTTGTGAATAGCCTATATGATGCCATTTGACATCACTTAGTACACTTTATTTGGTTTTGAAAATTATGTCCGATAAATGATGTCCCCCATTGTTAAGACATTCACGAAGTCTTTCCCTGAAGTTGTCCATAGTTCTTCGTGTAACTTCCCTTGGAATGGCTGCCACTTCCTGCCTAATGGCATCTTTTAGTTCTTGCAGAGTTCTGGGGCGATGTTTGTACACTTCAGCCTTTAGGTAGCCCCACAGAAAGAAATCACAAGGTGATAAGTCGGGTGACCTTGGGGGCCAGGAAATGTCTCCTCGTGAAGAAACAAGACGTCCAGGGAACAACTCTCTTAACATTCCCATGGACCGCCGAGCAGTGTGAGCTGTGGCTCCGTCCTGTTGGAACCAAACTTCTTCTTCCTCATGGTCTAAAACAAACTGGTTGATCTTGGGTCGGAGAAATGTCTCTATCATGTGACAATAGCGATCGGCATTGACCGTTACTGTTTGTCCATCTTCTTCAAAAAAGTACGGTCCCTACACACCAAATTCCGCAACGGCGCACCAAACTGTGACTTTTGGGCTGTGTAGTGGTTGTTGGTGGAGTTCCGTAGGATTTTCTGCAGCCCAGTAGCGGAAATTCTGTTTGTTAACAGTTCCACACAAGTGGAAGTGGGCTTCATCAGAAGAAATGAAGACAGCATCTGGGGGAATGTTCTGCAAAATGTCATCACATGCAGCCCTGCGAGTTTCATAATCTGCTTCAAACAACTTTTGGGCAACCGTTATTTTGTAGGGATGCAGATGAAGTTCTTTATGCAGAATTCTCCTTACACTCCTTTCTGACAATCCCAGGGCAGCTGCATGTTTAACCGCTGAACGCTTTGGAGACTGTTGGATGGATGTTCTCACTCGCGCCATATTCTCCGGTGTTATTGCAGTACGAGGTCGGCCAGTTGGCTTTCTTTTTAGTGCTGACCCTGTTTGCCTAAAGTTTGACACCCACAGTCTAATCGTTTTCGCGTCAGGAACACTATCACGTCGGCCAAGTTCGAATCTAATCCGAAACGCTCGTTGAGTAGAAATCACAGAGCCGCCATTTTTAATAAACTCCTCCACAACAAACGCCCGATGCTCACCGAGCCAAGCCATGGCGAACACTGAAAATGGCACTTACGCCGCTACGGAACAATACCCCCTCCACATCTCTACCCCCACTACAACTCACGCGGTGGCTTGCTCAAACCGGGGAGGTGTTTTTGCCGGACCCTTTATTTTTGCGGTACTGAACCGGCAACATTGTCTCTCTCCTTCACGAGAAATGGCAGAGCCAGAGACTGGGCGGCTGGACTAAAGCTACCTTCTCTTGACCCAGCTGCTCTGTGGCGAATGGTTGCGCACAATCGGCTCATTCTCTTCATATTGCCTTGGGTGCCATTCAGCATGTTCTGTGATGTATATTTACCAATTTCATTGGTGAAAAATGGGATTAAATATTCAACTAGGCTGATGTAATTTTCATCTTTGAAATATGGGCCTCGCTTGTGAGCTGCTTAAATCCAAGTATACTGATGACACAAGTCTGTTGTGTGAAGTTGAAGTGTCTGTTGAAGTTGATTTGTATGGATGAAAGGCACCCGATAATGACCAGTTTTGTTGAATTTCGATATTAACTCCTCTTATCTTGAGATAGGCTTTCTTTATAAATACATTTCACTGTTTTAGAAAGACTTTTCTGATTTTTGCAGTAAAATACTACAGTAGATCCTAGTTTACCCGGATCAACTGGGACCAGGGGCGATCGGAGTTAATGAAAATCCGGATTATCCAGAGAATGACGGAAAAACTATAAAAAACCTGTACATCACCGAAATATTTTTAATGGAGTTTAGAAATTATCGGCACACTTTCACCTAAAAACACATACATTGTATGTACTGTAATAGCCAATGTATTTGCACTGTACACAATATAGCTACAAACCAGTCTGTAGTAAAAAAGGCAGTGAGCTTCTGCTGTCTCAGTTTAGTGTATCCCTTACGAGCAGCGCGATCTTGCATCCGCTTTAACATAAGAAGTTAATTTGGCTTTTTTTTTTTTAGCGTATGGCTTTTAGCGCCGGGAGTGTCCGAGGACATGTTCGGCTCGCCAGTTTTGTAGCTGCTTCGAGACGGACACCCAATGGGTGAGCTACAAGTACCGTTGGGGAGGGAAGGAGGGAAGTTGGAATGTAAGGACGAGGAGTTGGATGGTAGCGGCTGTGGCCTATAGTGAGGGACCAACCCCGGCATTTGCCTGGAAGGAAGATGGGAAACCACAGAAGACCATCTTCAAGGTTGCTGGCGGGTGGATTCGAACCTCCTCGCCTCCCGGATATGAGCGACTGCCATCAGTCATGCCGTAACCACCACGGCTAACTCACCCGGTAATTTGGCAATGTTTTGGCTTGACTCGAAATCAATTTCTCTGTTTACTGCTTCTTCGTGGGTCATAACCACAGCTGGTTCATCAACACTATCTGAATCCTCCTCATTTTCATTTTCAGTAGCACTGCATGATGCAATAAAGTCTTCCTCTGTAGTCGGTTTATAACCTCCGTCATTGTCGATTTGCAACCAATTGTCCATGTCTTCTTCATCAACATCGGAACAGCCATCAATATATTAAAAATGCCTATAAAATCTTCTTCCACACTACTTCTTCTTCTTCTTGTTTTCTGGCAAGTCGCACAACCTTTTCCATCACTTCATCAAAGTTTCTCTTCCAACCTGGTCCCAAGCTTCCGCAATAATATAAATAACAGTCTTGACGTTAAAAGATTTCAGCACCTTTACCACACCATGTTCTCCTTCGTTGATGTACCATTTGCCTTTTGTGCAATTTTTTAATTTTTTCTAGAACTCCTTGGTCCATCGGTTGAACAAGAGAAGTTACATTAGGTGGTAAAACCTCACTGAAAAACTATCTTGACTAGGCCTAGTTCATTGACAGGCGGATGCGAATCGGATAAACCAACTTGTTGGAAAGGCCACACTTTGTCAAATGTCCTTTTTACTCACTGCACAAAATTCTGGAAAAACCATTGTTTGGAAATGTCACTAACCATCCAAACACTTTTTTGTGAGCTGTAAACAACAGGCAATGAATCTAGTTTCTCATTTTTCAATGCACGGGGGTTTTTAGACTTCCCTATTATAAGGAGAGGAAGTTTGTGCCTTCCTGACGCATTTCTGCAAGCCATTATGGTGAGGTGGTCTTTCCCTTTTTTATACCCTTTTGCTGAATCTTCTACCTTTGAGGCTAGCGTTTTACTTGGCAAAATCCGGTAAAATAAACCGGATTCACTGGCATTGTACACTTGATCTGCCGTCTTCTTCCTTCATAATAAAGTCTTCAAACTCTTTTTTAAATTTTTCTGCCACTTCAACATCACCCGACAAGCTTTCCCCAGTGATTGTAAGTTGACGCACGCCATTTTTTCCATCTGTCCAACCATCCCTGGCTAGCTGTAATACTTCGATCTCCATGGGGGCCACTGTTTGTTCAAACTCGATACTTTCTGTTGGATGATGGGTCCAGAAATCTGCAAACCACGTTCTCTTTCTGCAACAAATCAGGCAAACCATGCTCCATCCAGAGTTTCTAGTTTAGCAGTTTTTGCTTTACACAGATTATACAAACTGTCCTTAGAAATCATCTTGAAACATAGGTCTTCAATGAGTTTTCTATTCTTTTTCCAATCAGATACGGTCGATGTTCCTACTCCAAACTCTGCAGCAATGTTCCTAAACGATTCTCCTTTATCAATTCTTGTCAATGCTTCCATCCTCTTTTCCATATTCACAACAATGTTTTTACCTTTTGTCTCCATGGCGGACAACGAGCAAACTAAACTGCACAACGATACTGTACCTGCGAACACTACCGATATTGCAGCGCAACTGAGGAAAGTTGCTTCTTGGTCAATGTCAAGTGCGAGGTGCGGGTAGGGGAAGGAGAGGATTGAGACACCAGTCTGCTGCGTAGCAACAACAGGTGGAGTGAGTGGCTGGCAACAGAATTGGAGTAATGTACTTACTGAGAATAGCAATTAATCGTCTGTAAAACAAGTCTTCATTTTCTATGCTTATCAACATTTTTTTTTTTTTTTCAAAACTGGTCCGGGTTAAAGAAGCCTGGGTTAATGAGGTTTTACTGTACTTCAATTATGTACGGTATTTAGTTAACATTACAATCTTAAGCTCCATTACAATGATCAGATCATTATCACTTGCAAGCAAGATATTGAGATCAAAGGGACAATGAAAGCTAAACAAAATAAAGGTGCTGAAATGTATTTCACATGTGATACTATAGTTCAGACATTACAGGCTTTTTGAAATGCTTTTTAAAGGAATGCCTTGTCTAATAATGTTTAATCTTCTTATTTTCAGAGCTGAACGAGAGCTGAGGGGCTTCAGAGGTTCAGGGTATTACATAGGAATTTTATGTTACATCAAAACTATGCAACACACTCACTCTATAAACGCAGAACTACTCAGTATAATTTAACTAGCTCACTTGTCCTTCCTTATAAATCTATGAAAAGATTTATAGGAAATAAATTTTTCTGCGGTATACCCGTGGTGCTTCTTCTTGTGGAGTAATATCGAATCGATGAACTCTTTGTTCAGGTCTTATGTACTGTTAAATATTCTAAGTAATGCCGTGAAAGCTACATTTACATATGTTTTTATATTTTAAGTCACCATGTTATTTGTGTGCCCTCTCCTTATGCACATCGGGAGCATCTGGATTTTCGCAAGTTCCGAGATGCTTTTCACTGGGGAGGGGAATATGGAGTCCATTTCAGTCATGCTTAACTAGTACAGAGCAGTCCTAGTTTATAAACATTTAAATCTAGACATATTAAGTATACTATCAATAATGGTATGAAGGATAAAATAAGTTACTTGCTTCTGTGGCTTTGTCTGCAACCGAAGAAATGAGGGGGAGAGAGACTGTTGGGAGTGAAAATATTTGCAATATAAAACACGACATTGGTTCAAATTTATTTCTCCTAAATGTGAAGATTTTAAAAGATTTAATTTGGTACGGTATCTTGGTAGTTGGTCCAGTATAGATATGTTGCCGTTACCTTCGTTTTTTCCTTTTTTTTATTTTTCAATTCTCATTTCTTTTAACTTGTGTTGCGGTGTAGTTTGCATTACATGGAGGAAACTGCTCTTGTATGGATCCTGACTTTTCCACTATTCTTTGGTAAATGCGCCTGTAACTTAGGAATATGCAGGATTTGAGGAATACGGAAAGAGAAATTTTATTCTCAATCTTTTTTTAAGATTGATAAACTCTTATTCGCCTCATTGTCTCCGTGTCAGTTGGAGAAGCTCTGTGATTGATGAAGATTCTGAACTGACTTGACCAGATTCGTATCTTGCATACAGTTTGCTTTATCCATCAACTTTAATTTGAGGAACTTTATAATTTTCTGCCAATTTTCACTAATTTTATCATTGCAATTTTGCATTTTTACTGTAGATTTTATGTTCTTTGCCTAGGCTCCAAATAGTCTGTATATGCATGCATATGAAAAGGTATCAGTTACCTGCTTCTTATTAGGAGACATTCCAGGTTTTACTGGAAACTGACAAATCTTTAGATCTTTGATCTTTTGACTCTTAACTGAATAGAAGCTGAATACGAAGGTCAAAGAACCAGTGTGCAAAATTACGGTATTTAAGATGCTTTTACTTAATTTTTCTCATTTGTAGGCTCTAGATTGTAAGTTCTAAGTTAATTTTTCTAGATGTTTAACAACATTAAATGCCAAAGCAACTATTTACACTTCAAACGAAAGTGTATACAGCCCAGAAATGGTGTGAACTGTGTACTAGACAACTAGTTCCTTTTCATATGCACGCAATCGTAGCCTATATGTTTTAAGCGTAGATGATTAAGGAATAGAATATAAAGAGAACATACGAAATCTTAAGAGCTTTGGAAATAGGAATCGCATGAAAGCTGTACTGCTTAAGGATCATCATATGGGGATATAATTGTGGCATTTCATGGTACTCTCCCTCCTTTACACTTTAGTTGTTTTTTTTTCCCTGTGAGAGTGAAAATCATAATACATGAATGAATTGTCATGTGAATTTGAGTATGCCCAGTGATGTATTTTAATTCTTCTTTAATCTTTTTTCTGTTACTTGTATTTTGTTTTCTTCGCACGATACAGTCTTGTTCGCCAATTTGATGATACTGTAGTACCCCATATTCAGAGATGGAGGAACTGTAAAATGTTATCAGTAAATCAAACAAGTCTCTCTCTAACTTTTGTACATGTCACTAAATGTGATGAGAAAGTTTCAGAGATGGTTTCTGGCTGCATGTGATACAGAACGGTCCGTTACACTTTCATTTTAAATTTCCTCTGTTGTCCTTGTCACTTCATCTTTTGTTCTTCACTGCAGTATGGGGGAAATAGGTTTGACTTCGTAAGTGTGATGAATTCTTCAGCAAACATTCCAAATGTCAGAAGCTCTCATTTGAGTGAAATTGCCATTTGCTATTGCTTCCCGTATTCCATACTTAATCAGCAATACTGATATTTCCTGTGAATTAAAATTAGTTGAGCCACTTCTCAGTTGTTTGCTCTTGGATTCTAATACATAAATCTTTGCTCATTTTGGCACTTCATTGTCAATAGTTCAGTTAGATCTCGCCTTTAATGTGAGGTTTCTATGCACAGTGCCTGAGGCATGGGTTCTTAAATGTTATTTTTAGTCTAGTCTACTTTAAGTCACTTTTTTACCATGTAACTTCCACTATTTATGCTAGAGTAGTTGATGTGCTGTCATGCTACATGAGGCAGGTCCTTCTGTTGTTTTATTAAAGGTGAAATCTCCTGTCAAAATTGGTCTTCAAACTATATCCATTACTTTCCTTGCCTCTGCAGTGAGGGATAGTATGGCAGAGACTGTACTGAGAGACTTGTTTCATTCACTGAACATTTAGTCTTTTCATAGGATGTTTGACTCAGAATACAGACTTAGCTGATAAGTGCTAAGTTTCTATGTGTACTTCTGAAGGGTGGTTATTTGGTGGTTATTTGCCAAGTACTTCACTGTATTGTTTTGTTAAACATTCATAAATGTGTGCAGCTGTATAGAAATATGCTTGTGGAGATTTTCATCTGTTCTTGGTTTTGTTTTTGTCAGGGCACATTATGGTAGGGAATATTTAAGCATTTTAAAGTGCTCAAGTCGAGTAGTTCATTGCATACATTCGTACTTCCCAGTATAAATAATTCTAATGTAATAATAATTGTTCCATTGCATTTGGCTTGACCAGTGAGCATATCAATGGTGTTGGGCAAAAAGTCTTAACCATTAAAAAATTAAAATAAATTGAGGTTATGGCTGCATTGGATTGTATATTCTTTGAAGCAAGTTCTAGCAAGCGATCATAAGCTGGGTTCTTATGATTAATAAACACACGCAAGTCGTTTGGCATAACCAACACAGTAATTCAGTATTAGTAGCTAGTGTAAATTGTTTGAAACATTATATACCAATATATAATTTTGATGAACCAAAAGAAATATAAAGCCACTCGTGAGAATACAGCGATTAAAATCGTAATGTGCTTCACCTGTAAAATTATATTACTGGGTTTTGACCTTTTGCCAAAACACCAGTGACATTGTGCTGCTTTATCTATAATTACATACAAGTGTAGATAACATTCAGTCAAAAAACTTGCAAAAAATTATTTAATAGAAGGCAGGAAGGGAGAGGGGAAAGGTAATTGCATCATGAAGCTATTGTTGAGGGGAGACAGGCAGAAATACCCTCAGAAAATTCCAGTGGTTATTGTTTACCCTTTTTATCAAGTTCAGTCTTCGGGCTCTTCTTTCTGGGAAGGAGGAGGAGGAGGATGAAGAAATAGATGCGAGGCCCCTTAAAACAACAAAGTTGTCTTCGCTCTGAGAAGGACAATAGAAGTGCATAGGTAAAAAGTTAACACACAGTATTTGTTGATAGAACGAAAATGAGAATAGCCAAAATCAAAATGTGTAAAGAATTGCATGTTCGTAATTCAGATTGTCGAACTAAGCCCACTACCCAAGATAGATTCAAAACTTTCTCAGGCATATTTACGAATTTTGTTCTTAATCGTCACATGTAATTGTTAAGTTTGCTATAGTATTATTTGTGTGTAAACAGTGTTCTTAATTGAGTGTTTTTTTATATTTAAATCTAGTGCTGCTGTATGAGGTCTAATTTCTTTGCTCTGAAGAAAGTATATTGTAAATTAATTTACCTTAGCAGTGGGACTAGGGTTGTAGTTATTTGCTTCATAGTAGGTAACAAAATAAAATGAGTGAATTTCTATTTAATTTGTAATTAATTGGTATGTATCAGTGAAAGAGAGGATGAATGTGTGTATGGAACATATGTTTTTTTTTTAATTTATTAGACTTTGATTCACTGTAAGGGTGAAAGCAGTGTGGGGAGGCTTTTTAAAAAGCTTGAAGCACATGGATGTGAAGTATGAAGGGTAGCCCCTCAGCTTTGTTAACTGCTGATCTCTTTAAGTTTCAATTGGTCTTCACAGAGAATTAAATATCAGGTGAACTTGTTTGTAAAAAATAAAAAAAATAAACATTTTTTTAAAGACTAACCAGAGCATGATAATGAAAACTAAATGTAGTTATATTATATGTAATAACAATATGACTGTCCCATTGTGTGGATTTGGCTTTGTGTTCTTTTTTTAATTGCTAAAGAAATTGGCTGCCCACATATATTTGTATGAAGAAAAGTAAATAAATGCAATGTTTAGTAAAATCCAGTAGAGCACATAGTTATTGAAAGTATTTTCAGAAACAATAAATTAGGAGTTAATAAAGTGTGAATTGACACCGTAAAAGAATATATATATATATTAAACATTTTTGCATCAATAATGAAGTAACTTTAATTCATTAAAATAAATAATAGACTACAGCTTTTATTTAAAATGAGAAGTCCTGTCGAGTCCTCTTGATTCATAGTATGGAAAAAATATCATCCTCTTGTGTGCCGCGTCTCCCTATTATTTTTTGGGAAAAATGTATGTGGCTTCCTTTCAGCTGTAGTAATTCATTATTGAATGGAGAACTGGAGAATAATATGCCTAAATTGTTAATATTTTGTGCTCGCTGCTTGTGTATCCTTCAAATGTTTCAAGTTCGGTGGAAATAGTCATTCACATTGCTGTAACAGTGTACTAGTTATTTTATTATCAAAATGGAAGAATGGTATGACATGAAATTGTACAGGTTAACACTTAATATAGATTATGGGAATAAAGTGGCTTTATATGTAAAATTTCCAAAGGGTTCAATTTGTGCCTGAAATCACATTATTCCTATATAAGAGAGAGATGATGTTTAGTAAGGTGTGAATATTGTAGGATTAGTCATGGTCTTCACCCAATAGTTCAATGATGTGCCAGTTCCATGGCATACAGTCTGTACAGGCAGTAACTTCATACTTGGCTGTCCATCATTGGCCTAATTGCTTGATACATGACATGTTGTCCATCTGTAGCAGACACAAATGGAACCCTTGAGGTGAGAGAGATTTAGTATCTGTAAAGAGTTGTTGACCCATACCAACAAGATGTGTTAAACTTGGAAGCCCTGTGTGGTGCACTTCCCGTGGTAGCTTGTCTGCCTCTTCCTTTGTAATATACCGGTACCTATTTTATTGCAGGGTTTTGTGCTGGCTATACTTAGCAGTTAATTAAAGAATTTGAAAATCTAAACGACAAACAGTATTTCATAAAATATTTGAAATTTCATAGTTTGGTAAGTTGTTCCTGACCCCTCTTGAAACACCAAAGAAGAGGAAGAACCTGTGAATATATTAAACTGTGCTTTATATTCCCTTAGTCACCTTTTGTATAGAAAAATACCAGTTTTTATTTGGTAGTGTATGTTGGTTTTGTAATTTCCCTCTGAGTTTAGTGCATTTGCTATTGTGCTCATGGTTCTTGGATATTAAAGTGAAATAGGAAATTTGCTTGGCCTTTTTTTTTTTTTTTTTAAGAATAAAGTCCCCCATCCTAACCTTACACCTTAATTGAGCCATTTAGAAGCAAACTGATGCAAGTGATGGCTGTGAAGTGTGGGAAAATGACCTGTTCACTAACAATGAAAGAATCTGTCAGAATCCTGTGTTTGTCTTTCCTTCCTCCAATTACATACTGTTCATGAACTCGCATCGCTAAACTTAAGAATTACCTGATTTTCAAGTCAACTCAAGAAATCAAAGCAAAATAAGACATAGAAAAGCAATTAAAAAGTGGTTCAAATGTATGTATTGTGAGACTTCTAGGTGGGATATAGGACAGGTTTCCAAATAGGTACAGTCTAGCTAAAGTCGGGACATCTTGAGATTCCTATGCTAAAGGGGCTGTCTTTGCTTATGGCCCAGTGTACTGTCCCAAACTGGTCGCCTCAAATGGGCCAGCACGTGGCTAACCTAACACACAACTTACTGGTCAATCTCCAGTACGGTGGGAAAGTAATATTAGAACAATTCTATATTGCCACGAATTTGTGTACTGAAAAATCATATGAATCTGAATATAATTAAGAAATATTACGTCGTTATGTAGTATTTATTATTACCCGAATTTCCTCGCATAATCGTCGCACTTTTTTAGCCTAAAATTCGAGGGAAAAAGCAGGGTGCGACGATTATGCGAAGAATATTTAAGTTCAAAGGATATACTGTATCATTATTTGCTGCATGGGCCAGTCATTCGCGTAGCGTGAGTCTGGGGTGAGTCCTAGCCTGCAGTCGGAGACAGGCTTCTTTCTTCTAACTAAGTCACGACAGGTTAACGCTCGCTGAATGTGCTGACGAAGCTGGCCATTCGCGTCGCGGTTCATAGCCCGGAGGCACAAAGACGACATTACTTTCTCCTGACAAGATCATGCCAGATTAGGCCTATAAGCTCGCGGAACGTGCTAAGTGATGAGGCTGGCCGCTCTTGTCACATTTCATAGCCCGCAGGCACAAAGACGAGATTACTTTTTGCTGACATGATTAGGCCTATAAGCTCGCGGAATGTGCGCTGGCCGTTCGCGTTGCGGCTCATAGCTGGCAGGCATAAATACGAGATTACTTTCTCCTGACAAGATTAGGCCTAAAAGCTTGTGTAATATGCTAATTGATGAGGCTGGCCGCTCGCGTCACAGTTCATAGTCCGCAGGCATAAAGACGAGATTACTTTCACCTGACATCACGCCAGATTAGGCCTATAAACTCGCGGAATGTGCGCTGGCCGCCGCGTCACAGTTCATAGCCCGCAGGCATTAAGACGAGATTACTCTCTCCTGACGAGATCACGCCAGATTATACGCTCGCGGAATGTGCTAAGTGACGAAGCTTGCCGCTCGCATCACAGTTCATAGCCCGCAAGCATAAAGACGAGATATTTATCTTCTGACAAAGTCGCGGCAGCATGTGCAACTGACTGGCGCACGAATATGCTATGCGACGATTATGCGATGCAATTTTATAAACCTATTTTAGTGTTTGAAAAGTGGGGTGCGACGATTATGCGAGGAAATACGGTATTATAGACTCCTGTATTTAATAGTAACTTATTAACTTCAATTTACTGTAGAAAATACACATTTCTAATACAACATTTAAAGTAAATGACTCAACTCATACCTTCAATGTGTTACTTGAGCCTGCTTAGCTGCACACAGACGGCTGATTCGTAGCGGAATCTTTGACAAAGCAAGCCTCATTTTTTCGTTGATGCATTTAAGTCTCTCTGATGTTTTAATTTGAGTCAATGTCGAGAAGCCCAGTTCACACAAAATATGTAGTTCAAAATGGTAACATATCAACTGCCATCTCAGAAATACCCGGGTATTCACTGCTTATTGACAACCAAAATGTGTCAAAAGGCATTTCTGAAAATTTTAATTGCAATGTTCTGTCTGCTTTGAAATATGCCAGTTCCTCTCGTAGGCCTATATTAGGGAGATGTTCTGAATCCATAATGAATGGATCACGAACCCGTCAAAATCTTCAATACTCTCTCCAAAATATTTTTTGAAATTCTGCTGCAGGAGTACTAAATGTTCTTTAATTATGTCCATCCACACATTATCGCCAGCAAGGGACCATAAAATTGGGAACATCTCACACGATCCATTTTCAATTGTCTGTATCCACAAATTTACCTTATTAATAAATCCTTGAATCTTATCCATACTAGACAGAATATTTTCGTTTCTACCTTGCATTTTTCTGTTTAGTTCATTCAAGTGTACAAAAGTATCGGAAAGATATGCCACCTTAAATATCAATTCATCATTTGCAAATAAATGTGCATACTCATGTCCCTCAATAGTCAAAAACTCAAGTAACTGCTCTTAAAAGTTAATTCACGTTAACACTTTACCATGACGAATAGAAATAAACAGTGTCATCACTCCGCTACTTAAGCATTGTAGTTCATGGTCCAGCCAGTGTGTGGCGCGGAAGTCGCGACGAACCATAAGCACGTATGACAGTAGCCCACGAGGTTAGTACTGTAATATCCTGTGCGCGAGAAGTCATATTATTCGAGGGAATTTGTTTCTTTGTAATAATTTACGAATGTCTGTGCACTGCTTTGTGTGTGCAAACAACTAAGTTTTATGTTGTTTCGGGAAAATGTGGTAAAGTTTTGTTCCTGGAAGTAAATCGGGTTACGAAGAAAATCTGATGGTAGACATTTTTCACACCGCCAAAAGAAACAAATCTGTTTTCGAAATGGGCGAGAGTTTTTCCGTGGAAGGATAAGCAATTGTCGATCAAAAATAGAATCTGTGACGAACGTTTTTCGGAAGATTTAATTATTATAAAGGCGGACTCTTTCGTAGTGAACTATGAGAACGTGAAACTTCCTCGCGTGAAGTGAAAATTAAAACCAGGATCAGTACCTCAAATTTTTCAAAATTTACCGAAATATCTATCCACTGATGTAAATTCACGAAAGCCGCCCAGTAGGATACGGAATGAAGGCAGCCTTCCATGGTTACGTGTTCTATTTCGTGCCATCCTTACCTAAAACGAAAAAAATCCGTCTTAATAATAATAGGCCTAAAATAATAATAGTTGTTGATTCTTTAGGGACTTAACGACATCGTGGTCACGTACCCCGTGTGTTTGGGTTTGTTTAGAATTCGTCTGATAACCTGTGCCATTATGATGTCTGTAGTAGTGTGTGTATTTGGAATTGAGGTCGGATTTGGGTAGGAAGCGGCCGTGTCCTTCAGTTAGGTACCATCCTGGCATTTGCCTGGAGGAGAAGTGGGAAACCACGGAAATCCACTTCCAGGATAGCTGAGGTAGGAATCGAACGTGCCTCTTAACATTTTTGCCTCACGAGGCTGAGTGAACACCGTTCCAGCTCTCAGACCAGTATTAAATTTATTGGCAGAGCTGGGAATCGAACCCGGACTTCCGTGGTGATAGCCAAGTGGCCAAGAATGAGTCGGACATATAATAATGGCCAACCTGCCAATAAAATAAACGGTCATCCAATTCTTCGCTTCCGTTACCGTCCTCCTGATCTTCGGATCTTGTTTCAACTTTGTCTTCAGTATCAGAGTCACAAATTCCTTTGAAATTACTGAATCATGAACTAGCTATTCGTTATCTTTCAGCAGAAGGTGACACGCTTCATCTGCATCCTTAGTATTTCGTAAGGCGCAGTCTCCTTACTGATTTTAACTAAGGCAACATACTAAGCCAAATAATCGTTATAACAGCACACCTGCCACTCACTAACAGAATGTAACATCATTGGGAGCGCTGGTACTATCAATATCACGCTGACAAAGTGTTACACGTGATAGAGTTATTTTTAGGCACGCTATTTCACAACTCCAGAAAAATGCTTACTATGGTTTGGTGTAAGATGTCACGAGACGATAAGATCATAACTTGAACTGTTGGCTTGATATTAAAACTAATATAACGAACCATGGAGCTGTCAGACCAATGCGCGGCTAACGGAGGGTTTTAAACGATAGTTCTACATGGGGACAGAGAATATTAATGCTAACTTTTTGACAGTATTATTCTCAAGTCTAAACACACAATTTGTTGTAATCAGCGTAACCGCAGCCTTCGTAAAGAGGTTTACGTAGCCCAGCGCGTATCCCACTATTGAACAACTGTCTGTGTAGCGTTGGGGATCAGCGCCGCTAGCGCTAGCAGAGCGGGGCGCGGTTGAACTCGGTGAGTGGTAGCACTATTTATTTCTATTCGTCATGACTTTACCTTAAAATAACCATCCTACTTCTGTATGGAGCAGAAGTGTAGTATGCTCCGATCCCATTTCTTGACACTTTGAAATGCCGCATATTTAGGGGCTGCGATTTGATGAAGTTCATGACTTTTACTACTTCATCACAATTTTCAGAGGAGATTGCAAAGACTTAGCAACAATGGCCTTTCAGTGAATGAGATAATGGTCAGTTCGCAAGTTAGGATTTACTTTGCGTACTTGACTCGTGAATCCTTGTACTCGGCTCGTCATAGAAGCGGCTCCAACTGCTAATGCAATCCTCCCATGTTAATTCATTACAGACCACATATTCATTAGTCGTACGAAATATTTCTTCACCAGTTGCTCGCTCGGGTAACTCTTTGCAAAAAAAAAGAAATTAGTTGCAATTACATTCCCCTCAACATACCTTATGTAGGAAAGAAGTTGTGCGTGACCAGCAATATCGGTGGACTCGTCCATCTGAAGTGAGAACTTTTGATTGCTCTTTATTTTCTCCTTCATAAAGTCTTAGATGTCACTGGACAAGTCACTAACTCGGCGGCTGATTGTGTCAGCAGATATAGGAATTTTGGAAATTAAAGTAGCAGTTTCTAAAACCAGGACTATTTTTCCCATTTCCTTATACGCGGGCATTAACAACATTTCTGCTATTGTTTGTGGTTTCTTGGCCTTTACGGTAAGTTCGGCTACTTTATAGCTAGCTTCCTGTACCTTTTGCGAAGCACGTTCTGATGTAGTCATGAGCGTCACTTGTTTTTTCTTTTGTTCCAGCGACAGACGAAAATAATTCACATCCTTGCTTAACAGAGAGGAATGTTTTGTTTATTTATCTATTTATTTATTTATACCTTCAACAGAGCTTACTACCAATTACAGAAGGTGTACATTGCACTGTATTGAATTGTTACAGATTTAACAAACAAAAAAAATACATACTGGATCTAGATTACAAATAAAAATGGAAAGAAGTTTTAGAAAAATGTTTGATAATGATACATAAGTCACACTAAAGCTCAGATATAACATAAGTACTATGCATATTTACACATACAGACAAAATTACAGATTACATTCCATACCGGTAGTTGCTAACATTTACAATTTATTCATTGACAATGTAAGAATTGTAGCTCTTAAAACCTTAACATATACCGGTATTGCAGAGCTGAAGTCTAAACTGTTGTTGATTTTGGCAAGTTTATTGTACATCAGACACATTCTTACTAATGGTGAATTTTTATAATATACTGTTTTTGGTATTTTGCAAACTAAGAGGTCTCGATTTCGCAAATTTCCTGCTCTGGCATTGAAATGAATCTGCTGCAAGAAGCCACTGTTGTCCAACATTCCATTAACTGTTTTATACAAAAACACTTTCTGTAAGTTTTTGCGCCTTGCTGCCAAGCTAATGTAGTTGAATTCATCCAGTAGTTGAGTATATGATTTATTTGCTTTAAATGCAGATATATTGTTGTCTTTGTGATATAAGTACCTTAGAAAACATTTTTGAACTTTTTCGAGGCTCCCTTCCAGTGATTTATAATACGGATCCCAAATAACTGAAGCATATTCTAACTTGCTACGGACCAAGATTTTCATTAGATGATCGATGGCTTTAATGCGAGTAAACTCTTTAGTTGTCCTAATAACAAACCCCCAGTTTTGAATGCCGAATTGACACAGAAATAGATGTGCTGCTTAAAACACATGTTATGTGTTAAAATAACTCCCAGGTCCTTGATAGACATAACTGGTTTTAAGTTTGTTCCATTAATTGTGTATGTATAATCGGATGTACATTTTGCTGATGAAAATTTAAGGTAAAAACATTTCTTTATATTCAGTGCTAGCTGATTTTTAATGCTCCAGATACTGGGAATCATAGCAGCATATCAGTTTTTCACCATACACAACACACTCTGGTATTGGGCAGGTTTTGTCACCACCAAATAGAATACGTAAGATAAATAATCCTCACTATATTGCCGGTAGAACCATAGCGTCATATCAGTTTTTCACCACACACAACACACTCGGGTATTGGGTAGGTTTTGTCACCACGCCAAAAAGAATACATAAGATAAATAATCCTCACTATATTGCCGGTTAACTACTTTGTTTCTTTTTTTTTTGGGCTCGATGATTTCACTACTTGCACTCGAGGACGGACTACTACGCACAAGGAACTTATCCATATCGAAAATGGAAATAAAAAATAGTTCAATAACACTAGTAGTAGGCTACATAGTAAGATTGGTACAGCATAGCAATCACAACATTCGCACCACTGCAGAGCATAACTTTGATAGAACTGCACTGAAAAATACTGTAATATTAGAACAAGGCAATACAATAATAAAAGAGAGGGATATATTTGGTAATCCCCGCAAGTTTAGTTAAAAGCACGTACAGGCAGCTGGTCACAAGTGATGCGGCGTTACACAGTACTCTCTTGCTATCGAGTGTTGAACGTAAAGTCTATTATTGTATGATTGGTGCGGGCCGCTAAAAGACTTATTAAATGTCTTATGGGGCTTTCTCTGCGGCGACCACACAACATTCCGCCTGCAACCCATCAAACCGGTCCAATATTACATATGAGAATACAAGTACCCTAACTAAAGAAAACTACTGTGTAAAAGTATTAAGTAAATTGCAATTTGTACGTAAACATAACCATTATCAACATGTGTCAGATAATAAACAAGCACCTTCTTGCATAAAATCGACAATTAATTTATTGCAGTAATAGATAAAAGTTCGCGGCATACCTTGGACCTTGTGATGGCACACCGGTTGCGGAACACTAGACTAGGGCAGTGGAAACAAAATTCAAACCATGTTAAAACCAAGAAACACAAAGAAGCAGATTTTGCAAGCGTCGAGCAAAACAATGCATTAGTACTTTTCCTAGAAGTGTGTGGGAGACAGTGAAGTGATTCTAGCAGCTAGGGAGGACATTTACTTGTCACAGTGCCTCACAATCTGAGTTTCAAGTCATTGGACTGCAACTTCAACTGCAAGGATGTTAATTGGACCTAAGTTTCTTGTGCACTGACTGGCAATAAATGTAAATATTTTACCTCCATCAGTGAATACTCAAATAAAGGAGAAACTCGTCAAAGGTAAGTATTGGTTAACTCTTCTAAAATTGCTTGTGCTTTGCTTTTTTTATTTTCTTCTGTTCAAGGGGTTTTAAATAATCAATTTCTCAAACTTTACTGTTGAAACATCTGGCATGTAACACAAAAAAATTGTTGTTTTTGGCAGATAATACATACGCTAACTCTGGATGAGTGAAAAGTAAGGAACTAAAGTATACCTCAATTTAAAAACCCTTTAAGTAGAGAAGTACAGTCAATCTTGGTTAATTCCTAGCTGAAGGGATTGATAAAATCCGTGCTAGTTTTTTAAACTAAATTTAAGGGGTACTCTCAGTTGTAGTCGACAAAACATCATGATCTAGCAATTTGTTGAGTCCGGTTATTACTTTATGGGCTGACATGTTGAATGAAAGGTTGAATTGGGTTAATTTATTAACTCATTAATTCATTAACTTTCATCTTTTTCGATGCATGGGTGGATGTAAAATAGTTGGTTATTTTCTCCATCCTTCAAGACTAATTAAACTCACAAACTAACAACCTACCCCACCTCTAAACACTAGCCTGCGTGCTTATAAGAATAGAACTTCCTGTTCTTTAGTCGAGCAGAAAATAATATGGCCTATTGTTTCGATTATGCTGCTGAGTGCCGAGTTGCCGACCAAAATGATCTGATTCAATAGATCGATTTAAATCGAAATCTCCTCCAGCTGTTGTGAACCCCGTTGGTGCCAGCTGATCGATCAACTTTCAAGTCGGAAGTTATATGCCGGACTAGATACAAATGTACCAATAGTTTTTCTTAAACGGTTTTCAAATGCTTAAGGGGTACGCGTTCCCCCTGAAAAAATGCCCTGGATAAAATAAATCTAATTAGACGAATTTAATTTTCATGTAAAGAAATTTCAAGGCTGGAATAATTTAAGTTACACTGTAATTTTTGCGAGTTGTGTACACCTACACAAGTACATCATGCATGTTCAAGCACTGAAAAGAATTTTGCGATTTCATACTACTAGGAGACACTAAAACTAGGTCGATTTCACTAATGCCTGATGTTGTAACGTTTCATAGCTCGTGATAGAAAATGAGTGCAGTAAATAGCTCGGTAAATAGGGCGCCAATCTCCAACAGACGGTTGTGAGATAAATTTATGTTTATTAAATTGAGATTCTTTACTTTCGGGGGAGGGGCAACAGAGGCTAGCTGCAAAACACCTTATTCTATTATCTTGACCTCTGGGAAGTCTAGCATTGGGTAAATCTTGACAGAAAGTCATAAATGATAAAAATAATTTATTAACAAACACAGGATGAGATGAATGACGTCCTGCGACCTTTCAAACAGATAAAATAAAAAGGGGAAGTTATTTCTTTAAATTATTGAAGTTAACAGTATTTACGTCTGACTTGCAATTGACAAATATGCATGAGCTCACCGGGTTGTAGATCTTCATGGGCGATGTTGGCGGAGGTATCTCTTTCCTGAAGTAGACATCTCGCGTGGTCTTCCATGGTTCCAGATACGAATCCTCCCTGATAAAGCTATCTGCTCACTAATTGCACAGGTGCTATCGCCTAGCTGAGTGAATGGAATGATTTCACTCGTCTTCGATATTCAGCGCAATGCTGGAATTATCCTAGCTAGATTCCACTGAGTTTACTAGTTTAACTTTATGAAATGTTGGAGTTGAATCTCAACAAGTGAGGTCCAAGTTTAGAATTTGAAGTGCTTTCAAGTGAAAACATAATAATATTCTTCCTGTCCATACAGCTCTGTCCCGGCTTATATATGGCAATTATATCTCCCACCAGCAGTAGGGGATCTGCCAATTGCAATATCAAAGTATTGTCTCCAGAAAGTGACGCTCCTTCCTATTGGCCGAAGTAATTCCTTTATCACGCACCAAGTGGCTATATTGGGTGAAGGTCTCTCCCCAGTGACACACTTCTCTATTGGTGTCATGTAGCGGTATCTTCCTTAAAAATCAAAAGGCTGCAGTTTTCTCGTCGTAAAACAATTTATTCTAAAAAGCTGTGGAGTACATTGTTCTGACATCTTTTAGAATTAGCCTGCTGGTTACCGAGGGTCTCTCCTGGTTGCTGCTCCCTTTCCATTCTTCCTGCCTCTTCATAAGCGGTTTATGGCGTTTCGAGCGGTATCTACTGTCAGTTGTTAGTTCCGCAAGTGAGCTCAAGAAATATATTTATTGGGGGAGGGGTGGAAAATATACGGTTTGAAATCTCGGGTCGACGTCTAATTACAAGAATGGATGAGAATGAACATATGATTTTATATTACACTTAAACACAATAAATATATACATGCACTATCGTTGCAATTGCACATCAATATAGTACTCTTAATTCAATTTTTTTTAGCGTATGGCTTTTAGTGCCGGGAGTGTCCGAGGACATGTTCGGCTCGCCAGTTTTGTAGCTGCTTCGAGACGGACACCCAATGGGTGAGCTACAAGTACCGTTGGGGTGGGAAGGAGGGAAGTTGGAATGTAAGGACGAGGAGTTGGAAGGTAGCGGCTGTGGCCTATAGTTAGGGACCAACCCCGGCATTTGCCTGGAAGGAAGATGGGAAACCACAGAAGACCATCTTCAAGGTTGCCGGCGGGGGGATTCGAACCTCCTCGCCTCCCGGATGTGAGCGACTGCCATCAGTCATGCCGTAACCACCACGGCTAACTCACCCGGTATTGTTTTGGGTGTGGTGTACAAACACCACAATCGCCCCCATGAATCGAAGAATAAATTCCCAATTTTTAGAATGACTCATCCCCTGAAAACAATTACACAACACTTAAATACATATACACAATACACTCAAATCTTCAGATCAACAATACATTTAAAATGTCATTTCTTTCAATGTTTCTTGTTATCCAGTTTGTCTGAACTTATTTCACTCGAAGGGCGTTTTTTATAGCATACAGCATTTCAACTGTAGAAGGTTGAATTATACACGAATAATTGCACACGCAAAGTGTTTGCTCTTACAAAATGCAATTACAAGTCGGAGGATAAGATATGTCTTCTGCCTTGTGTAACACCATGTTTCAACAAAAACATTCCTCTTCCCAGTAGTCACTACTTACAGAAAATTTATTCTTAACAAAACTTCATGGCATCAAAATTAGACAACTTAGCGACATAGTGGTACACTCTATCTAACCAACTACCTGCGTGCCTACCATACTATATATCCTTACATTATTTCAATGCGTTACCATTACTGTTATTGTAACACTTATTATAATCATCCTACACAATCTTACACACAAATATAAATAATATTCACACACTGTATCTTAATCATAATTATTTGAAAAACACCCTAAATTCTTCTCCACCTCACCTAATTACTGTCATAGCTTCTGACATACCTTCAGAGTTCAGTAGCCCTCAATGCTTTCTCTCTCAAACTTCTGGTAAACCGCCACTCAATTTAAATTTCTCACGAATTCGTCGTATTTTACTTACCTCTTTCTCTTCCATGAATCCTACTACCTTTAACTCAATTAACTTCGAATTTTAACAACTTCCTTTCAATAACTTATAAATACGAGGCACGTCCAGAAAGTAAATTCCGTTTGGTAATAAAAATAAATTGTGTACAGATACAGAAAAATTATTTATTGCACAACATTCTACACCTTTTAAACTACTTTTCCACATAACTGCTGAACTTTTGCAGGCATTTGTCATAGCGTGGCACAAGTTTTTGGATACCTTCTTCATAGAAGTTTGCCGCCGACCCGTAAACGAGTGTGAAGACTCCCCTGTAAGATATCCTACTGTTTGGCCATCACTGTTAGGCAAATTGCGTATGTGGTCAGGAGAACTCCTAAACATACGCAGTTCTCCTGGTAAGCACGCAATTTGCCTAACAGTGGTGGCCAAACGGCAGGATATCTTTCAGGGGAGTTTTCTCTCGTTTACGGGTCGGTGGCAAACTTCTATGAAGAAGGTATCCAAAAACTTGTGCCACGCTATGACAAGTGCCTGCAAAAGTTCGGCAGTTATGTGGAAAAGTAGTTTAAGAGGTGTAGAATGTTGTGCAATAAATAATTTTTCTGTATCTGTACACAATTTAATTTTATTACCAAACGGAACTTACTTTATGCCAACCATCTATTATTATTATTATTATTATTAGTTTTACTTTCATGTGTGCCGGACTACAACACACCACACCATCAACTCGCTATCGCTCATCATCAGTAACTTTTACAAGTGGTTTGAATAGGTATTAAGCCTTGTAATATATTTGGCTGTGTTCTAAAACTTGCGTATTAAGGTCTTGAAACTATAACTCGGACCATCTCTTGTCGGTACTCAGTTATTACTCTGTTTCATAGTGTGCATACATTCGCTCTATTTATACTTCAAAACTCCCAACATCTACGAGTACTTCACGTATTCACGTAGACACCACAGAAACCTCCTGCTCAGAGTTATTAATCTCCACTGGCATACTTACTTCTCCAAAACCTTCCTCCACCATAACTCCATTTGGCCACTTACCAACCTGAAACCTCATTGCTCAACGGCATTAAACCTCGCTGGCATCCTTACTTATTACCTCACTCGCGTTATTTACGTGAATTTTTCACGCACACATACATACATATACACACATCCATCTCCAAGTACCAGATGTCCTATAGTACTTCCTTATTCCCATCAGATGTTGGTTATTTCACACCATGCCTTACCATCCATCACTTCTGAACCACTTCTAAATTTCTCCAAATGTAGTCACTGATAACTTCGCTGCTCTCAAATGAAATTTCTTTACTGCATATCAATACTTACTTCTTCACCTCATTAATTGTATCATTACTGTACGTCATCATCTTAAATCAGTCACGAATCTCTACATTATTATTATTATTATTATTATTATTATTATTATTATCATCATTATGGTTGTCATAATAGTTCTTATTTTCATTAGGTTACTTACCATTTCTCTTATTACTTTCTCAGATATCCTTAGGATACTTACTTCTGCAGACTACACACATTTTAATACAGTATATAATTATATATCGATAAGCGGTTCACCGTCTTTACCTAGTTTATAAGCACAAGCTTCTATTTGCCGCTCCCTCGCTGTTTCATACCACTCTGAACCGATACAAGATTTCAGTCTTCAAGAATCCACCAAAATTTTAATCTACGTCCCCCACACTTCTATTTAAACAATGGGCTGAAATGCTCCACTACCTTAATCGATATTAATACTCTTTACCTCCTTATTGTAGTATTCTACGTCATAATTCCCTAGTTTAATTACATTAAATAAATACACTTTAACTACACGACTAAGTCTCCGACCACTCTTTACACTTCACTATTCGTTTAAGATTCCTTGTTCTTTTGCTCTCATTTCTTTCTTTCTCCTTGGTTTAATTGTTACTCTTTCTTCTCTTCTCATAATAATAATCCCTACTTCCTCATTACTAGGCCTATATTTATCTATAGTAAAGCTACTCTTAGTCTCTCCTCCTAACGTTTCAACTAACATCTCTACTTCTAACCTCCAATCAAAATAGTAATCTTCATCCTTATCTTTATATCTCTTTCTAATCTCATCTAACAATGTGACCTGGCTTTTCCGCTTTGTCCTACTCCTACCGATTTTAACTCCCGTCATCTGCTTTCCTCGTTCACTGTAATCTACCTGCTGGCTTTGTGCTAACACACGCATCTCCCTCTTCGCTAAGTTTACGTTACTAAAAACTCCTACTTTAGGAAGACTTTTCCTAATGTCCTGCACTATTTCCACTATACTATTTTCAACATTTTCTCTAACCAGATTGTTCTCTTGTTTAACAACTTTCTGGATTCTACAATCCTGAGTACCTATTGTTTTCTCTACCTCCCATATTTCTACTCCTAACTGTTCTTCAAACATATTCTCCTCTCTCATTCTCTGATCTATCATCTCTTCCTCCAGTTCCTCAACTCTCTCCTCTAACTGTTGATTAGGCTTACATAATTTGTCATGACCTATATCTACTTTCTGCTCTACTTCTGATCTCATTTCAGCTAATCTTTCCTCCTCCTGATTCTGTATTTCTAATCTACTCTCATCTTCATTCACTTCCTTCCTTTCCCTTTTCTGTTCTACCTCTTGCTCTTCCTCACATAAACTACTATTGACTATTTCTAGCTTCTTATCTTCTTTTGTTGCCTTGTCCTGCACTTGCCATCTATGGTTGAATTCCACATTCTGTTTTATTGTAGGCTGTGATACTATTTTCTTTTGCTCTAGTTCATATTTTGCTTCTCTGGTGCTTTGGGATAGTTCCTGATTCCATTGATCTATTTTCTGGTTTATTTCTGTAATACTTTGACCAACTTTTGCGAACATATCTCCCATCATCTTGATTAACCTTTTTCTAATGTATCTGATTGTATATTTATGTTTTTGCTCTTTTCTAGGTCTTCCGCGCCCCCCATCGTACAATTCTGTGATTCAACCGACTTGTCTACCTCGCCGCAACTCGGAGCATTGTTACTCCCGCTAGCTAAGTCTTTCTCCACTACCTCTGACTCGGTACCCTTAACTATGTTACCACTACGAAACGTCATCATCTCGTTCTCATCTCCCATGATTCACTTTATATACTCTATTATCATAAAAAACAATTAATTTTATTTCCAAATGCAATTTACTAATTTTATTTATTTCTTTAAGGTGTTTTATAGCTTTCGATCTCCACGTTGAAGTGCCATGTTGTAACGTTTCATAGCTCGTGATAGAAAATGATTGCAGTAAATAGCTCGGTTAATAGGGCGCCAATCTCCAACAGACGGTTGTGAGATAAATTTATATTTATTAAATTGAGATTCTTTACTTTCGGGGGAGGGGCAACAGAGGCTAGCTGCAAAACACCTTATTCTATTATCTTGACCTCTGGGAAGTCTAGCATTGGGTAAATCTTGACAGAAAGTCATAAATGATAAAAATAATTTATTAACAAACACAGGATGAGATGAATGACGTCTTGCGACCTTTCAAACAGATAAAATAAAAAGGGGAAGTTATTTCTTTAAATTATTGAAGTTAACAGTATTTATGTCCGACTTGCAATTGACAAATATGCATGAGCGCACCTGGTTGTAGATCTTCACGGGCGATGTTGGCGGAGGTATCTCGTTCCTGAAGTAAACATCTCGCGTGGTCATCCATGGTTCCAGGTACCAATCCTCCCTGATAAAGCTATCTGCTCACTAATTGCACAGATGCTGTCGCCTAGCTGAGTGAATGGAATGATTTCACTCGTCTTCGATATTCAGCGCAATGCTGGAAATATCCTAGCTAGATTTCCACTGAGTTTACTAGTTTAACTTCATGAAATGTTGGAGTTGAATCTCAACAAGTGAGGTCCAAGTTTAGAATTTGAAGTGCTTTCAAGTGAAAACATAATAATATTCTTCCTGTCCATACAGCTCTGTCCCGGCTTATATATGGCAATTATATCTCCCACCAGCAGTAGGGGATCTGCCAATTGCAATATCAAAGTATTGTCTCCAGAAAGTGACGCTCCTTCCTATTGGCCGAAGTAATTCCTTTATCACGCACCAAGTGGCTATATTGGGTGAAGGTCTCTCCCCAGTGACACACTTCTCTATTGGTGTCATGTAGCGGTATCTTCCTTAAAAATCAAAAGGCTGCAGTTTTATCGTCGTAAAACAATTTATTCTAAAAAGCTGTGGAGTACATTGTTCTGACATCTTTTAGAATTAGCCTGCTGGTTACCGAGGGTCTCTCCTGGTTGCGACTCCCTTTCCATTCTTCCTGCCTCTTCATAAGTGGTATATGGCGGTTCGAGCGGTATCTATTGTCAGTTGTTAGTTCCGCAAGTTTTTTTTTTCATGTGGCCTCCTCAGAGACCGAGTGCAGGTCTTTCTATTCGACGCCCGTGGGCGACCTGCGCGTCAGGACGAGAGATGGAATGGATGAAGATGAATGGAACTGGGCAAGGATGTGGAAGGAATCGGCCGTGGCCTATCAGTAGGTACCGTCCCAGCATTTGCCTGGTGTTGAAAATGGGAAACCACGGAAAACCATTTCAAGGACGGCTGACGGTGGGGCTCGAACCCACGCGTCTACCGAGTCAGCAGAGAGCTTGGTCCCATGACCTAACGCTGCGCTTTAGCCAGCTGAGCCACTGCTGTCGGTAGTTCCGCAAGTGAGCTCAAGAAATATATTTATTGGGGGAGGGGTTGTAAATTTACGGTTTGAAATCTCGGGTCGACGTCTAATTACAAGAATGGATGATTTTATATTACCCTTAAACACAATAAATATATACATGCACTATCGTTGCAATTGCACATCAATATAATACTCTTAGTTCAATTGTTTTGGGTGTGGTGTACAAACACCACAATGTAGAGAGAATTATTTTCAAATATAATTTATCAATAGAAAAGTGTCCCACAATAAAAAGAAATCTTGTTGATAATTCATTGTTTCTTCTAGCATTCTTGTACTATCAGCTTGAATTACATAACTCTGCAATAAAAGACTTTGGATCAGGTATACTGTACAGTGGTAGATAAAAGATCTACTCATGAATGCAGAAAATCAATAAGCAAACACAGGGTCATCATTTTAAATCCCTCCAGTATGCGCCGCTAGGTCGGTAAAAGTGACCTTGGCAGGCGCAGCATTATCTCCCCAATTAACACGCGTGCTAAGTTGCCAGTATCTCCAGTATCGTAAGATTGTGAAGTGCTAGTTGAGCCAGTGAGCGGGTGTCAGTGCGAGAGCTTGCCGAGCCTTGAGTGGTATCGGAGGGGAGACTTAAATTGATGACGCAGTAACTCTTTACATTGGAGGAAAGAAAACTTCTTAAGGAATTAAAAGTTGAAGGAAGTGCTAGTAAGCGAAGTTCAGGGTTTATGACCTATGATTTCTATGGCACATTCATTCAATATGTTAAGGAGTTTATTGGAAATGATATTCATTCCGTATTGACAGTTTGATATGAAGAATAAGACTTTCTCAATTTTCGCCTATTCAAAATTAAATGTATTGAATAGTCGGAAATTGAAAAAGTCTTATTCTTCGTGTTAAGGAGTTGTTATCCATTTGGTGAGTTAACTTGGCTCAGACTTCTCTAAGCCTAAACATGGGAAGATATACAAAGCTCCTTCAAGTTTATGGTAGACAAGAAATTTTATTGTTTTGTTAATGCAAATAGTCTAACCTCAGTTATACTGTTCCCCATGAAAAATGTATGTGAGAAAAATGTGTAAGTAAAGCACGTGAAATATTGTTTTACTGAACACTTTGCTTCATTGGTTGGAAACAAATGTATTTTGTAATTTCTATACTCACTCACCCCAATGCTCTTTGTGGACTCGAAAGTATTAGAGAAATAGCATTTAATTGGAATGCAGAAGCTTTGGGTTGGAATCCCAACGGTGGTCTGATTTTCAAGTCATACTCATCAGATAGAACTGCTTTTAAGAGAAGCTATTGTTCAAAGCCATATATATGTCTTAGTCAGATAGTGAAATCCATTCTTTTCATGAAAATCCTAGGCATTTCATGAAAAGCCACCATATGATGTAAAAAGGAATAGTTGCACTATCTGACGCATGGTTTCATGAAATGACTAAATTTTGCCGGCACATAGTAAAAATCTTTTTGTAAATTATCTGACGGGAAGTCCAGCCCGTTGCTTCATGATGTAGCTGTAGCGTTGTTCTCTTTGTGAGATAAGTGTGATTTCAAAGAATTAATCAGATAAACATGTGGACACAGAAGGGCTGTTATTTATTCAGAATGTGTAAACTGTGACATACAGGACAAATGTCGAATAGTCCAGAACTCATATCCGCTAAATTCCCTTCCCAGCATCTTGGGCTTGAGCCTAGAAGGAATAATTTATATTATGCTACCGTAATGTGTACGGAAGAAGATAGGTCATTCAGAATTCATGCATTTGATTGTAAAACATGAGAGATAGAAAAGTCCGTAGATAGCTTGGTCCCATGGCGTTGAGCTGTCTGTAATGATATACACACATAATTACCATTATTGATGTCACTTTGTCTCCTACAAATCCTGGAGTTGATGTTAACTGGAAAATGTTCCATCAATACCTGCTTAAGATCTGCTAGGTTTAGTAATACAATGAATATTGAAACGTGTCACCGCTAGCCGGACTGGCAGTTCTCGGGGGAGGGACCGTGCGACGAATCTACCAACGGGAGAGATAGTTTGCAGGTACGCACCCCTCTTAGCCCCACCCAAGGCCATCACAATGACAATGGCCTACGAGTCAGGTAGACCATTAGCGTGCGGGCTACTAGACTGTTCTGTTTCTCGAGGCCACTAGATGCAACGGGAAGATCGGGAACAGCCAACTAGAAAGGAATGGGTGGTGCTAGGAGAGAATCCACGAGAACGGACTCGATGCTACTGGAGGTAGCGACATCTAGAATTTTCGAGGCCAGGAGCTGGATGGGATATATACGAGCAAGCTGAGGCGAGCAGGCAGTTCGGAGTCAGTCCTGAGTGAGTCTGCACTGAAGGTGTGTGCCGTGCCGAACGACCAGTGAAAATAAATGTGAAGTACTGTAATATTGAAGACAGTGCTGTGAAAATAAATAACGTAGACAGTAAGTGTGGAAGATAAATAGAGACTGTGGAAGATAAACAGTGACTGTGGAAGATAAATAGTGGTGGTAGGAGATATTTCCTTGCAGTGAACATTGTAAATACATAGTGACTTGTAGCTGTATAAAGTGAGATTCTGTGTGTGTATGCAAGTGAGTAGGCATAATTTGTTTTAGTGTTAATTTGTGTAAATAATATTAGTGTAAATAAAGATTTAGTGCATTATAACCTGACCAGTTATTAACGAACCCCAAAAACGTAACAATATGATATGAACACGGCCATTAGGCCACACATATTTTCTCTGATTGAGTTTCCTGAGCTAATTCAATAGATAATAAAGTACATCATCACAATCCAAATAACTTACTATTATTCGAGGAAGTTCTAAATACTACAGTGTAGCATCGGTAACAGTGCAGGAGACATGAACCCAGGAAAAAAAAACTTCTGAAATGCAATAAATATCTTTTCTAATGATTCAAAATTGATCAGGGAATGATGTAGTTCACTCCTCGGCTTTCTATAACCCACCCGCCGTCCCAAATTATAACATGACTTATGACTTAGCTGTGTCTGCCATTATCGGCGTTACAAGAGTATTGCCAACCCCACGCATACGGTACTAATTGTATAGGTGGTCTTTCGTCCAGATCAATGTTCCTTTTGTCAACCGTGCCCCGCGGCCATCACCTACACCCGGCCATTCTAACCTTCGTTTTGTCCAATCCAGATCTTTGCAATTGAAATTATTAGGATGCTTCATGAGGTCTATTGCCTCTCTAATTCGCTCTTGTCAAGGCAAAAGGGTATAAGTCGAAGAATACCAAAATCAAGATCATGCAATTGTTTGGTTGGGAATTGTCATATGATTTCAGTTTTGGTATTCTTTGACTTATACCCTTTTGCCCTAACAAGAGCAAATTATCCTCTTTTGATATCTAGGAACTTCAGCAACAGTTTCGACTTATCGAAATCCATGGCGTGTCTCACAATGTCAGCATGTTCAGCTATTGCAAATCTGTAGGGTATTTTTTGGTGTCTCGAATGTGCTCTGTTATTCTAATGGAAAAGCGTTTTTGCTTTTGTGTAATGTATATCTGTCCACAGGAACAAGGCACCTTGTCAACTACGTCGTCTTGGTTTGGCTGCTTTATCTCGGTGATTTACGTATCACTTGCATTAGCTTGTTTATTGGTTGCATAACCGTTGTGAACATTACTGGTGAACGAGTTGTTGCATCTAACGTTTTGATGGTAATGGTCAAACTGGGAAACTGTCCATGGAATTTTGAAAGGCACCTTTTACCTGGTTTCTTCTTGTTCAAATAACACTCGACCAAAAATTTTCTTGCGCTGTAGTGTACTTAACCATCACACTAATAAATCTTAAAACACACCTTGTTCGCCTTTGAGAAGGTACAAAAGTAGTCTAACATTTAAATTCCCCGTTTGGGTTAGATTTATTAAATTAGCTTACAGTATTTGTATCCCCTCGTTTCTATACCTACTGTCACTGAAGTGAATATATTTAAAGCTATAACTACTTGCATAAGAAAAAGCTGCTTTATTGGAGTAATTGGACACAACGCTTAGGCCAGCTTTAAGTCTGTTTTAGCCATATTCTTTCGACTTGCCTGCTGTTCAGAGACTTGAGTTTATGGCGATCACATCAAGCACCTCCCTCTCTATTGCATCATTCTTGGCTCTTAATGGTTGAGCGTTGGTCTGCCTGGAGTACAAGTAGAAAACCATGGAAAATCACCTCTGAGATAGCTGAGGTGTGTATCAAACCCCCTTTTCTCGGTTCTGACTCATGAAACTGACTGTAGATGGGGGTCATGCATGCTATAAAACCCTTTCCAGGGCTCAGAATAGAATAACATTTCTTGGCAGAGCCATGAACCAACCTTGGGCTCCAGAGGTGATGACCAAGAATGCTAGTCACTACACCATGAGATATTTAGGAAATCACTTATCTAACAAGGAACACTCACCAAATCAACCTTTCCCATTTTGAAAAATACTTCATGCATGCCATCATTTCATGCTCAGGAGTTAATTGAGATTCTGAATATCTCATTCATATTTAATGCTAATATACCGGCAAAGCATTAAGACTGAATCCTTTGACTGTTGGCACGCAACATCCTTGTCCCCACTGCTCGCATGCTGCTGCTGGTATTCAGTGTGATATGGAGGGGGAGGTTTGTCTTGACTGGCAGTCCGAGGAAAGGTATCATCTCGCTGAGCAGTAGCAAACATTAATACACCAATTACATACTTAAACATACAATGTCAATTCCAATATGATCAAGAATTCAACAAAGTAAATGAAATAAAGCAACAGCGGGCTAAGGCACACACCATGACTTAAGTGGGTAGTTGTAAATTTCTAAATCCCAGGTTTGATCCTTGGCATTAACGCTGGCCATCCCGAGTGAGGCTTTCTCCTATGTTCTTCCACACTCTGCTTAGGGGCCGATAACCTAGATGTTAGGCCCCTTAAAACAACAATTATCATCATCATCATCTTCCACACTCACTCCTGGAAAATGCCAATATAATATCCTACTTGGTGTCCTTTGGTACCTTCCAATCCTATTCTCCGATAGTTACATTACTGAATTCATTCCAATACTACTGTACCCGTCTATAGACGGAGAATGCTTGGTCATATCCTGGCTGAGCTCACGGCTTGGGGGTGTTACGTCCAACCCACCATATTACCTCACATTCAGATATGGAAGCACTGTTAGGTCAACAAGACTACATAAAATTACTCATATATTACATTTAATATGAATTTATTTCTCTTAAGGAAACACCAAAAAACAAGAATACAATTAACAATAAGACAAACATATACTTGGAATCATTCCAATCAAGTAAAATCAATAAAACTCAACATAAAATCACTCAAAATTCACTTCAAAGGAATTATCTTGCTTGGATTCTCTGATATAATCATTACCATATCTTTCATTAAGGGTTAATACTCATTTAGAAACAAAGCGTGCCTATCACACTTTCCAATGTCATCTAAGGCTTGCGGACATTTATCATATATCATTTCCCTTCAGGGTTTTACTTTATTTATACTTTCACTTATTAGGATTTCATTTAGTTTCTTTAAACTGAACAATTTCCTTCCATTCAAGCCTTAGGTATTCCTCCATTATAACACAATACATAAGTTTTCAACATGTCATGAATCGAACCCAACATCCTTCACTCCTTCTCTCATGCTGTAAGGTGGTTTATTTATGTTGTATCATGCACTATTATTCATTACTTCTCAGTGGATTTATTTCCAACTAGATCAAAAATCAATTATTCATTTACCCGTTTCGTTTCCATTTTCTTTGAAGTAGAAATCGATTATTCTTCAACAATATTTGCTTTGACTATTATCGTTAAACATTATAGAATCAATTCAAAATTTAGTTGCGGACACTTGTCTCAATCCCAGTAATACAAATATCTACTTTCTATTACTGTAGCACCTTTTAATAAAAAATATTACATAGCACTCGTTAATTGCTAATACGCGTTCAGACCCTTTAAAACTCTCTTCACAAAGCATCCATTATGTGGCTTCCCTAGCCTTCTTCCAACAAGCAGGACAAGGTCGGCTGCTAACCTCCCCTCCTCTTCAAGCTATTAGTTTAAAATTTTGACTCCGTCTAGACCATTTATCGCACCCTCGCGGTTTCCAATATTTACCTTTCTTCCCCTTTCCTCTATACGGACATCCAAGCTTTTCAAATTATTTCAATCACTGTAATTACTGCTTCTTCACTTTATCATAACATTATTTCGTGATCCCATACAACCATGCATTAGATTCGGAGATGCCAACGACTCATAAGCTTACTCGGTGAGATCACTGCCTCCCGATGGGTGCTACCCGCATACAACAAATCAATTACTTGTCGGATATAAGCAATGCTGGTACTTGGGATCGGTCATACATTGCTCGGCTCGGACGTAGGATCTCTACCTCCCCTGTTGCTTGTATCTCGTAGAAACCGCTGTTTTCCCCCAGACTTACATGTCAAACAACTGTGGCAATGCCGCGCTGGAGATCTTATTCCTTCCCAGTCGGTCTTACATTGCAATTACCATAATATACCATACCATAAGCTGACTTGGCGGGATCCTTATCCCCCAATGGGTGCTACCCGAAAACAACAACGATGAATCCGACTTATTTACTTCAAATCTCCCGAATAATGCATGTTATAGATCACGTACATATTCCTAGCTTGATGCTACTCATTATACTCATTATTCATTTGGCCCATTATGGCAATACTATATTTGCTTGGATTCCCATCACACATTTAGTTATCCTGAAAACAATCAACTTTATGCGCATCGCGGTATTACTTACTGGTCTTCCTATCGACGTTTTCCCTTAACATGGCATACAGCCTACAAATCTCACAATGCATCATCAAGGTGTTCAAAACCACCATTTACGTTAATCCCTTTAACATTTAAGGTCTGTAAAATCGTTATCCCTTTCATCAACATTTAAGGTATCCCCAAAACCCTTCAATTATTTAATACTTTCAATTAAAGCTCATTATTATTATTTATTTATATCGGTATTATTCATCAACATCATTATTATGAAGTGCAACAACTCATTATTTAATCATTATTTCTAGAGGGTAAAAACTCAACAATTATTATTATTATTATTATTATTAATTCTGGTGCTCATTTCATTACTGCTTTTAAATTCATTTACTTGGCATAAATGCCTGCCAGTGGTACAACTATATTCGATTTCTCCCCTCAGATCTCATTTATCATTGATTATTCATTATTACGGGTTCCAATTACTTTACTTCGCATATTTCACTTATATTTTTCACAATTAACAAAATTATACTCATGGTTTTACCAAACATTTCAATCATTATTCACTCACTAGTTAGTGCATTGACTTAGTTATTTAGTGCATTTCACAATTATTTAGTCATTCAGTGCATTCACAATTATTTAGTTATTCAGCGCATGATACAACATAATGAATTTTCATCACTCACCCCATGTACTGGTTCGGCCGGTGACCATACTTCTAATGGGCTCACCCATCTTGATTTGCTTCTCAACAACACATCCTGACACTATATTCGATCATTTTCATATTATGATCACTTAAATTATACTGATACACTTTAAAACACATTATTTCACTTTGCTTAAAACACTTATAAAATGGTACACTTATTTATATATTCACACTCCATTCTTTATCACACGGATCGTATCTCAGCGATTTGGCGATGAGTTTTGGACTGCTGACGATTCCCTGATGCTACTCCTACACCTCTGCATCGAACGTGTGACCTGCTTCTTCAAAGTTCCTCCCCTACTTCTGGAAAACTCTCGGTTTTCAGTCTCTTCGGTACAGCTTATACTGCACGTATTTTTGATTAATTCTGCCTGTTTAGCTACGCGATAAATGTCTGTAACCTTGCCGTCACTTTATTTCTCTATTGCTGTCTATCGCAACTTGTAATTCCTATAACTTGGCCTTCATTCGAGGTCCTTAAACTGTCTAGCGTCCTGTTTTCTGACGGATACTCCCCTGAGTATGTCTATCTTTGGCTTCGAACCCACACTCTCCTAGGTTCTTTCTGGTAGAATTTCTGTACTACGCGATCGCAATTTAATGCTTCTGTTGTCGTCCCTTCTGGGATCTAATGTCTCTAGAAAGGTCTTTACTTTGACGTAACGCAACTTATTTTTCAAGGCCCTATGACTTCCGTAACTGGTTTCGAACTCAGGTTCCTTTGAACTCAAGGTTCCCTGCTGACCGCTGTAACTGAACTTACCGTGATACTTTCTAAAGTTAGCAGATTAAATGTTCTTATAACTTTGCATGACTCCTCATAGTCTCAAACTGTTGACTATCAGCGTGGCGTGATATAGCGCCACTTAGCTTGGCGTGTAGCGTAACCTCCCCTTAAGAGATTCAATGAAGACTTGGTAGCGTAACGTGGCGTGGCCTGGCTCCCCCGAGCGTCAGGATTGACTGACTTTGGCTTCTGCTCGGAGCCCTTTTATCTGATTTAACACAAAACGTAGTCCCTCAATGACTTCGAGAGCTCGATTTCTGAATCCGTGCTCCAATCTGCTTCCAAATTTATTCATAGATGTAAAATATCCTAACTGTAAGATTCCTCTTTAGCGGAATAAAAATTTGATCGTTCACTAATTTTTAAATAATAAAAAAAACATGTTATACTCGTTGAGGGGCCGGCTGGATCACTTCATCCTTCCACGAATTGGTCCGCGGGCTTCCCCAATGTCGTCATCTGAATCAGGAGTTTTCTTCTCTGCTTATATTACAGGCTTTAAACCTACAGAAAATCCTGTTCCTGCGTTCACTTCTGATTCTGGCTTTTTAAAGTGGTGTTTTTAGTTTGTCAAGTTGTTCTTCCTCTATTCCTTACTTTGAGACGGGGTATTTCCCTTTCTATGTGTTCAATTTAATGCAGAGTTGCATTATTTGGGGCCTCCTCTGAGAGGTGTAATTATCGTTAACATAAAAAAATAGTTTCCCATTACTGTCACACTTCACTGGCCATCAATTCTCCCAATGTTGCTGTGGCTGAGGAATGTCAAGAGTCCATTAGCTCTCCCCATTTCTTCAGCTGCAGGCTCTCTTAATTGCTTCCAACGTTTATATTATACTAAAAACTGTCAAGTTAATGTGTATTTATATTTCCTGTGGCTTTTTAATATACCACCTGCTCTTTTCTTAGCTTGCTTCCAAGTCTACTTTCTGTAAGAAATCCTTTCTTCATTTCGCTATGACTGCCTTTTTTCTTATTAAATGATCCTGTGTTCGAATTGTACCAATCCCCAATTGGGTACACTACATAATCACACAAATTTCATGTTTACGTAAGCATGCAACAAGGAAGATTTGCCCACCTCGTTGCGAAGCGGCTAGGATTCTTGGCTGTCACTGCGGGGGACCGGGTTTGATTCCCGGCTCTGCCAAGAAATTTAATTTTGGTCTGAGGGCTGGAATGGGGTCTACTCAGCCTCGTGAGGCGAAACTGAGAAGGCGGATGTGATTCCTACATCAGCCATCCTAGAAGTGGCTTTCCGTGGGTTTCCCCACTTCTACTCCAGGTAAATGAAGGGATGGTACCTAGCTTAAGGCCATGGCCGCTTCCTACCCAAATCTTACCTCAATTACAAATGCACACACTAGTACAGTGACACAGGCTATCTGACAAATTCTACACACACCCAAGTACATGGGACTACATGAGCATGATGTTGCAAAGACCCTAAAGAGTCAACAAAAACAAGAAAGATTTGCACACTAGTATATGTTTTACTATTTGTTTTCCAAATACTGTTCGGAATAAAATTTTAAGGTGCATTTGTTTTGCTGTTGCTTTATTTCACTTCATTTTACTCAATTTTATATTATATTGGAATTCATGTCGTATGTTTGAGTATGTAAATATTAACGATTGCCACCACTCGGCAAGTCGATACCGTACCTCACTTTGGCCTGGCAGGCGAGGCTAGCTTTCCCCTCACATCATACTACATATCAGCAGCGGTGGGAGACGAGGAATGGGGACAAGGATCTTGTGTACGGTAGTCAACATTTAAAGGATCCATTTTTAGTGCTTTGTTTTGGCGTTAAATTTGAATGAGAGCCTCAGGTTTAACGTTCAGTCATCTCCTGAGCCATAAATGATGCCACTCACCAAGTTTCTCCAAAATTCGACAGTAATAGCAGTCCTTCCTGTTTGGATAGTGTTTGGTCTGCCTAGTTAACTAATTAGTAATTAATTAATGTTATTGGTTTTACGGCCCTTTACTGCAGCTTTTAGAGACGCCAGAGTGATGCAATTTAGCCCCGAAGAGGAGCTTTAACGTGCAACTGACACGGCTCCCTCACATTTGTGGATCCTCAAATGCCAACTGGCTGTGATCCTGCAACCTTGGGAACAGTAGGCGAGAACGTTACCGTGGAGCCAGCCACTTAGTTAACTAGTTAATTAATTGTTGGTGGTCCAAGCAACCTCCAAAACGGAAGGAATGCTATTAATATAAGTCTTAACGGATCCTATTCATATTCATAACCAATATGGTTTGGTTAAGTTCATGGCATTTTATGAATTTGGAGAGGTCGATTTGGTGAGTGTGCTTGTAAGGTACAAGACTATTATACTGAACATCATGCAAACTGCCATCTACAGTCCTGTGTGAATTTATCAGAACAAGGTTTTTTTTCTTCAATATTTTCCCAATGACTGGTAACAGTGTGCTATACATTGTTTATTCTTAGATCCCACACTCCCACTACATTCTTTGGTAATTAACAGGGATTGGATTTATATGTACTAATAATTAATGAAATATGTACATATGGTATATATTTAGTTACTTTTATTGAAATATGGAATTATATATGGACTTAGAATTACAAAAATCTGTAATTTCTATTTATTAGCCAAGTTCAAAGAAGCTGAACAAAGTAGATCTACATGAAACATAATGTTGCATTTCTCATTTTAATATCAATATGATCTTTGGAGAACACGCAATCTTTTATTCTCCCTTTCCAAAACAATGGATTAAAAAATGTTATTTATTAAGTGCTGAAAAGTGAATCTTCTTATATTGTCCGTAAGGAGTGCGTTCAACATCAAGAGAGGTAACGGGGCATATTTGGACTTCACAATGTTTGCTGGGATTAAATGCAACGTTATCTTTACACTTAAATCTCCACACAAAATTGCAGCAACATTTCCCATTCCTTCATAGCCTATTCAGGGTTCTTTGAAATTACAGTGTCCAACTTCATTTTTGCTACATCTGCAACTTTACCTGTAGGCTACCATGGTTTAGTTGTTCCACAGTTTTGTTCATAATCTCGAAACTTTCAGAAAGTGAGAGATGCGAGGTTTGAAGCCGTTTTGAGTTTTTTTTTATGATCTCACCTCTTCCATGTTCAGTCCTCTCTCCTTCTTCCACCTTATCTTATCAACTCAGGCGAGGACAGGCATGATGATGAGCTGCACACCAGCTAAATTATGATTTTTTTAAATATAGATTTTCAATTTGTTTCTCCATTATTGACAGAACTGCCAATTTAATAGAATTTAACATATTTTAGCTGAAATATGGACTATATTGATTCTAATGTACAAGAATATGGAACATATATATGCTTAACTTCAAAATATGGAAAAATGTGAGTAGGAATATAAGAGCGGTTCTGGCGCAGGGGCTAATGGGCAAGATGGCCGCCGCGCGCAACCAGCCCTATGTTATTCTTATGGAGGGGTCATTCAGAGATGGCGCAGTGGCTAATGGGCAAAATGGCCGCCACGGCCTCAGACCGTGGATGACGTCACAGGGAGAGGTCGGCCGTTTAGTTGCTAAATGGAATGTTTATTATTATTATTATTATTATTATTATTATTATTATTATTATTATTATTAGGTAATTATCAATTGATCATGTACAATCCTGACCAGCTTTATATTGTCCACCACTTGGTGTAGTGGCTAGCATTCTTAGCTGTTACTGCGAAGTCCCGGGTTCGATTCCTGGCTCTGCCAAGAAATTTAATTTCTGGTCTCACGAGTGGAATGGGGTACACTCAGTCTTGTAAGGCAAAAGTGAGAAAAGGCGGGTTTTAATTCATACCTCTGCCATTCAGCCTAACCCAACTTCATTTAACCTCACCTAACCTAACCTAACCTCACCTAACCTAACCTAACCTAACCAAATCTAACCTAACTTCAAAGTAAGAGCAAATATGAGAGCAAATGTGAGAGCACACATAATAAACTAAGTTATAACCTAACCTAACCTAACCTAACCAAACCTAACTTAAAAATGCGAGCAAAACAAAATGAGAGCAAAAAGTGTGAGCAAAAAAGTGAGAGCAAATGTGAGAGCACAAATAATAAACTTAGTTATGACCTAACCACACCTAACCTAACCTAACTTCACCTAACCTAACCTAACATAACCTAACTTCAAAGTGAGAGCAAATATGAGAGCAAAAACTAAGAGCAAAACGTGAGAGCAAAAAGTAAGGACAAAAAGTGAGAGCAAAAATGTGAGAGCAAAAAGTGAAAGCAAAAAAGGGAAAAAAAAGCAAGTGCAAAAAAGTGTGAGCAAAAAGTGTAAGCAAAAAAGTAAGAGCAAATGAGAGAGCACAAATAATAAACTTAGTTATAACCTAACCTAACCAAACCTAACCTAACCTAACCCACAGAAACCTCATTTAAAGATTTTAGATTTTGCATTTTAACATTTTACATTTTAACATTTTAGATTTTAGATTTTTTCATTTTATATTTTTTAGGTTTTACATTTTACATTTTTGATTTTTTGTATTTTAGATATTAGTTTTTTTAGATTTTACATTTTAAATTTAAGATTTTTTGATTTTAGATTTTACATTTTACATTTTTCCGAAAAGAGTAAACTACAAGGTCACATACCTAACCTCACCAAACCTAACTTTTCCAAACCTAACTTAAGCTAATCCAAAGGCTAATGCACATACACAAAGTATATAAGGGCTCATGCAACTATCCTTATGCTAGTCTTATAGGCTACTGTACAACATGATCACTACCCCAACCGGGGTATTTTTTTTCTTTCATTTTGTTGTTTTCTCATTTGTCAATTTTCTAATTTCCCATTTTCAGTTTTTTTTAATGTCAGTTTTAAGTTTTTTCAATTTCATAATATGGAAACATGGAATTTGCATTTTGTTTTTTACACATTAGTCAATTTTGCAATTTCCCATTTTCGTTTTTTTAATGTCAGTTTTAAGTTTTTCAATTTCATAATATGGAAACATGGATTTTGCATTTTGTTGTTTACACATTAATTAATTTCACAATTTCCCATGTACAGTTTTTAAAATGTCAGTTTAAAGTTTTTCAATATTATGATATAGAAACATGGATTTTCCAATTTGTTGTTATACATTATTTGTCAATTTACCAAATTCCCATTTTACAGTTTTTAAAATTTCAGTTTAATGTTTTTTCTATTTTGTCAATATGGAAACATGGATTTTCCAATTTGTGTTTTACATGTTCATTTTGCATTAGGAGTGGAGAGAGGTGGGTAGTAATTAAAAATGTACAAGCAGTGTCCATACAATTTTTTTTATTTTAAAATTCATGTACACTATTTACACATAATACATTTTTATATATATTCTTTTTTGTTATAAATTGTACAGTTTTTTTTTGTTTTCTATTTATATTTATTTTTTGATTATGATTACCATTTTTTGTAGTGTTATTGTTTTATTTCCTAAATTGTTTTATGTATTTGCTAGTTGCAGGCAGAAGATTTTGATATTCATAACTTAACTCTTTAAGCATGGTCAATGATTGAGTAATGACCATAGGCATGTGTACCTATACCATCAGCATCAATCACTCTTTTATCATCACCAGGACACAAAGCAATTTTGTTTAGTCTTATAGATGATATGTCATGTTGTTTAGAAGCGAAAATGTTCATTGGTATTCTTTTTACATTGTTTTTCATGACACAATACTTATAATCTTGAAAGCTTATACAATTTTTGACAACACCTTTGCTAATACCTTTAATCTTTTTGATTTCTTTACCATTTATGTCTAAAGCGTACATTTTAGCTCTAAGTCCAACAAATGCTTTTATAATTTGTCCACAAGCCTCGTCTTTAAATTTCCCCAACGTTTTCTTGTTTGATGTAGAGTAACATATGTGATTAGTAGGATAATCTGATGTGTCCAGGTGTTCTAGGAAATCCAACTTGTCTTGATATACATCTTGGGTGTTAACCAAATAAATGAACGAGTCGGTATCCATATACATGTGTTTAAGATTGTTCATTCCATAATAGGGTAGCAGGACATCATAGTGGTGGGAATACATTAGAGTTTTTGAAATATCCAGTATACACATTCCAATATATATAGGCTTATTGAATACAATGTTACGTTTAGCCATGTGGAAAACAGCTAGGTTAGGACCATAAATTGTTCTGTCGGTGAATGTTGGTTTAGCTATTAGCTTTTCTGCCTTTTTGCTGTCAGTCACAAGACGTATGTCTATTCTTTTACGGATATTTTCCATTGTTTTCCCAAAAATGGCATTGTTGAATAATTTGTACAGATTTTTCTCAAAATCATTTTTGGCTTGTTTTCGAAGGTTGTTATTAAAATCAACGTATGCCTTTAACCAAGGTCTTTGTTTAAACTTTAACACACGATGAATTTTTATCAATTTTATTCCATGATCTAAAGCCTGTTTTAATGCCATGTAGTGAACAACATATCGCCTTCGATTTCCAAGATGAGGAATTAGTTTTTTCAGAGACGAATCCTTAGGTTGTGTACACTCTGGTAGGAAAGGTAAATCGTTGTGTAGATCATAAAGGTCAGATGGGTAATCAACATCAACGTCTAGAATGTATCCCACAGGATCGTCTTTCTTTAGTTTTTCTAGATCAACAGTATCTGGAGAAACCCACTGAAATCCACCATAAGAAAGGGAATGGCACATAGCCCACCCGTATTGGTTGTTGGCATCATCATAGGTAATAAACTGCGATGGTTTCTCAGAATCATAGGTTTCCATGTATTTATTGTTAGCTTCAGCATACCGATGAGACACCTGGCATATGCCTCCACGTATTCCAGACTCGATTAAAAGAATCTGATTGTAATCCTGTAGCAATTCCAGTTCAATGCATGTGTAAAGGAGCATTGCCTCGAAACTTAAACCAGGCGAAGTAAAAAAGTGTGCAGCATCCACTCGGTGTGTTTCTAGTGTTTTGTTTCTAAACGTTTCAAAGCTGTCTGCAAGAAGGAGTACATCTGATGTTAGGTAGAGGTCACTATATTCCCCTAGAGTTTTAATGTTGAACTGATTCCAGACATTTTTGGCATGTTCATAGTCTTCTTGACTAACATCTTCTTGACTTAATTTGTTAAAGAATGCATCTTTTGGAGGTAAACACGTTTCACTTAACTTTTCCCATGAGTCAATGTAGTCATAACAAAATACCCCTTTACGAGTCATGAGCATTGCATTTTCTTTTCCAAAGTACTTGTCTGTTTCAGGGTATAATGTTAAGTTGGAAACTAAGTTTTCCAAACTACTCGGCATTAACCGAAACGTATCCACAAATCTAAGCTTAACATTTCCTACATATTTGGTAAAGGAAATGTACTTTTCTTTGGAGTTAGCGATAACATCCACTCTCTCAGAAGTACACCCCAATTGCTTTACAATGAAATTTGCGTCGTAGCCACTCATATTATGTAGAAACACAGGAACGGGGTTTCGTGTTTTACACCTCAAATTACAGTTATTGTGAGCACTTCCACGGTATTCCCCTGTAATATGGCAGTGGTCTCGAACTTTCCAGTCCTGTTGGGTAAATGGTTTTTGACACAAATAACAGGTTTCAGAACATTGGAACTCTGCTTCTTGAGCTTGAGTTAAGGCCTTTGGAACATTTAAGCTGTAAAGGCGATCAATTTCATTAGCTATTGAGATCAAACAGTCCATAAACTTTTCTGCAGCGTCAGGCCCACGATAAATAACAGGTTGGCTTGAAAGATTTGTCTTTATGTGTTCCACAGCAGGTGAGGGTTTAACGTATATACCAAAGCTCATAGGAACATGACTCCGGTATGGCACTGTATAACTTGCCTCAGGATTAGGTAGACATGTTTGATAGGGGAAGAGTATACTTTCAAAATCTGCATAGATAACGTAAGGCATTCTCAGCATTTTTTCAACATTTAAGAATTTGACAATGGGGTTTTTAATGGGCATTTCAACCCTGGCAATGTCATGCTGGACACGCAAAGCTCTATGTTCTTTGATTTTTTCCATTCCTTGTTGTCCATATCGATTACCAAAGTGTGTAAAACACCGTTTACACGTATATATTTTATGTTCATAGCGGGTAATCTGATGTCTTACTAGTTTATCAAAATCTTTGATAAAGACGTAGTGGTTCTGGCCGGATGATGAACTTAGCAAAAGGAGGTCGCGATGGTCTTGCAGCTCTTGATCCACAACCTTCAGAGGGAACAATTTGTTGTCTTGTTCCAATCCAAATACATTAATGGATATATCGTTGGCTTTTTCAAATTTGGGAATGTCAGCTAGTAATGTAGGAAATGATATTACAGAAAAATCATACTTGTTTTCCAGGTCCTTGTATTTACTAATGCGTTGAGCATCCTTTTTAACCAGTTTTGCTAAAATGGCATACATAAAACACTTTTCATCATTCAAATTTTCAGGATTAATGCAGGCTTTTCTTGCTTTTATAGCTGCTGGTAATGGAATATATGTGCTGCCACGCAAGGGATTGTACTTATTTATTTTCAATCGTACTCCTTCCACTGCTAACAAAGCCCAATTACTGCCTTTTAGCTCAGATTCTTCCATTTCCGTAGTTAACTTTGTAAATTGTGTTTCCAAGAAACTACTCAAGTCTGTTTCCAAAAATAGGGCCTGATTTCGTGTTTTAAAAGCACGATCTGTAATGTCATTGGTAGATGTATGAATGAATCTACATTCAGCCACAAGATTAACTTTTATCGACTTGTGCATTGCTAGTTCTTTCTGCATAGCTTGTATTATTTGCTGTTTGTACTCTTTAAGGTATGAATTTAAATCCTTGCACGTATCGCAACGAATGAAATAGGATTTAAGTCGACCTTGAAAAGATGTCTCATATTCAATAAGTCCATTTTTGTCAGGGACCAATGACAGTAGGTAATGTTTTGTAGGCTCAGATTTTTGTCTTTTAGCTGCCGAGACAACATTACAACATTCTTCATGACGACGTCCATTGTAGGCATTGTTGAATTCATTGCCACACGTTTTACACTCATGAAATTCACCACACGATACTTCATGTCGCTTCCTATGATAGTCTCGAAGAAAAGTCTTTCCACACTCTTTACACATATAGCTAGGAATGACTTCTTCCATTATGAATGTTGATTTCTGCAAACAGCTGCTTACTGCGTATCACAAGGCTAGAGGTTGGTCGTTGAAACGGTCTTTCACGATGTGAACACCGTGAGAGGTAGTAGTCAACTGGTGATATTCTTGTAAATGGTCCTCTAATATACCCCTATTCTAGACCAACAGCTCATTACAGCGTATGACAAGGCTGTATACTGGATAGTGAGACGGTCTTTCACGATGTGAACACTGTAACAAGTAGTAGTCAACTGATTATATACTTGCTAAGGGTTCTCTAATATACAATAGTCAAGACCAACAGCTACTTACTGAGTAGTACAAGGCTGTACAATAGTTGTTTTGACAGTCTTTCACGATGTGGTCACTGTGAATGGTGGTAGTCAACTGATGATATTCTTGATAAGGGTCCTCTAATGTACCCCTGGTTAAGGGTAACAGCTGCTCACTGCTTATGACAAGGCTAAAGACTGGTTGCTTCAACGGTATTTCACAATGTAAACACTGTGACAGGTAGTAGTCAACTGAAAATATTCTTATGGCCTACTCAAGGTTATCAGGTACTTAGTGCATATCAAAAGGCTGTACACTCATGTGTGTTAGGCACTCTTTCTTGCTAAGGACCCCAATATTCCATACACAAGACTATATATGTTAGTTCTAAACACTTAGTGGTTAATTGTATATTCAATTTTTGTACAAAACTTATACAAGCACGTTTTTTTATGAGGTAAAACTTTGTTAAATAGCTGCATGCGACACGCAAAGTATGTTTCCGCTATCTAGCGGTGACTATGAGAACTACTTGAACGACCAGCATGCTACCTAGCGCTCCATTTCAACACTCGCTCACTGAACTAACAACATGCTATCTAGCGGTCGATATCAATACTCACTCAACTACCAGCCTGCTACCTATCGGTCAATATAACAACTCACTCAACTACCAGCATGCTACATGGATTTTTGGTCAGTTTTTTGTTGGCTTTTTTGTTGGCCTTTGTTGGCTTTTGTTGGCTTTTTTTGTTGGCTATTGTATTAGCTCTTTCATATTTGCTCTTGCTTGTGGGGGCTTATTTGGTCTTGGAAAGTATGTCAGTCCTTTTTTATGGCTGCAAAATGCTTACAGCCATGTTTGTAAGCAGCAACAACAACAACAACACACTAAATTCCAAAAAAAATCCAAAGTACTCTAAGGTTTATCAATGACTCTCAACTCTTACACTTACCTCTATCCCATGCATAGTCAAAAAATTAGTGTATTTTTCAAATTTTTCAAAATATATTTGGAAAGTAGGCTATGTCATTAATCTAAAAATCCTGAAAAGACATATGTTAACTCCAACACCTACCTCTATACCACTCTCAGTCCAAAAATAGTGTATTTTTCAAATTTTCCAAAACATAATTCCGAAATGGGTTATATTTCCAAAAATTAAAAAGTTTACAGAAATGTTTGTGTGACATAAACGAATGGCCTTTGTCCCCCTCTACCGTCGTACCAAGTCCCAGGTCTCTAGGACAACAAACATAAAAATTTGAAAATGGGCTTATATTTCCAAAATTAGGAATTTTACAAAAACGTTTGTCTGACGTAAATCAGTGGTCTTTACACCCTCTACCTGTAAACCAAGTCTCAGGTCTCTAGAACAACAAAAATAAATTTTAATAATAGGCTATATTTCCAAAATTAGAAATTTTACAAAAACGTTTGTCTGACGTAAATCAATGGTCTTTACCCCCTCTATACCCATACCAAGTCTCAGGTCTCCAGGTCAACAAAAATAAAATTTAAAAAATGGGCAATATTTCCAAAATTAGGATTTCTACAAAAAAAGTTTGTTTCACATAAATCAATGGTCTTTACCCCCTCTATCCCCGTACCAAGTCTCAGGTCTCTAGGACAAAAGAAAATGAATTTTGAAGAATGGTCACTATTTTGGAAACTAGGAATTTTACAAAAAAGTTTGTGTGACATAAATGAAAGGTCCCTATCCCCTATACATGCAAACCAAGTCCCAGGTCTGTATGACGAAAATGAAAAAAGTTCAATTTGGAAAGTAGGCGATTTTTCATAAAACCAAACATTCTAAAAAGTGTTCTATGGGCATAAAAGAATGGTCTCTATGTCCTTTATTTTTTATAATAAAACTTTTTTATTTGTTGAGTTTTTTTTGAAAAAAGTTCAATTTTGAAAATCCTATATTTTGGAAACTAGGAAGTTTACAAAAAAGTTTGTGTGACATAAATAAATGGCCCTGAACCCCTCTACCAACAAAATAAATTTCAAGTCTCTAGGACTAAAACTGTACAGTAGTGGAGTAAGGCCGATTCTGCTTCACCCATTTTATTTGTACCCGACTGTACATGCTGGTCGTTCAAGTAGTTCTCATAGTCATCGCTAGATAGCGGAAACATACTTTGCGTGTCGCATGCAGCTATTTAACAAAGTTTTACCTCATAAAAAACGTGCTTGTATAAGTTTTGTACAAAAATTGAATATACAATTAACCACTAAGTGTTTAGAACTAACATGTATAGTCTTGTGTATGGAATATTGGGGTCCTTAGCAAGAAAGAGTGCCTAACACACATGAGTGTACAGCCTTTTGATATGCACTAAGTACCTGATAACCTTGAGTAGGCCATAAGAATATTTTCAGTTGACTACTACCTGTCACAGTGTTTACATTGTGAAAGACCGTTGAAGCAACCAGTCTTTAGCCTTGTCATAAGCAGTGAGCAGCTGTTACCCTTAACCAGGGGTACATTAGAGGACCCTTATCAAGAATATCATCAGTTGACTACCACCATTCACAGTGACCACATCGTGAAAGACTGTCAAAACAACTATTGTACAGCCTTGTACTACTCAGTAAGTAGCTGTTGGTCTTGACTTTTGTATATTAGAGAACCCTTAGCAAGTATATAATCAGTTGACTACTACTTGTTACAGTGTTCACATCGTGAAAGACCGTCTCACTATCCAGTATACAGCCTTGTCATACGCTTAAAGAGCTGTTGGTCTAGAATAGGGGTATATTAGAGGACCATTTACAAGAATATCACCAGTTGACTACTACCTCTCACGGTGTTCACATCGTGAAAGACCGTTTCAACGACCAACCTCTAGCCTTGTGATACGCAGTAAGCAGCTGTTTGCAGAAATCAACATTCATAATGGAAGAAGTCATTCCTAGCTATATGTGTAAAGAGTGTGGAAAGACTATTCTTCGAGACTATCATAGGAAGCGACATGAAGTATCGTGTGGTGAATTTCATGAGTGTAAAACGTGTGGCAATAAATTCAACAATGCCTACAATGGACGTCGTCATGAAGAATGTTGTAACGTTGTGTCGGCAGCTAAAAGACAAAAATCTGAGCCTACAAAACATTACCTACTGTCATTGGTCCCTGACAAAAATGGACTTATTGAATATGAGACATCTTTTCAAGGTCGATTTAAATCCTATTTCATACGTTGCGATACGTGCAAGGATTTAAATTCATACCTTAAAGAGTCCAAACAGCAAATAATACAAGCTATGCAGAAAGAACTAGCAATGCACAAGTTGATAAAAGTTAATCTTGTGGCTGAATGTAGATTCATTCATACATCTACCAATGACATTTCAGATCGTGCTTTTAAAACACGAAATCAGGCCCTATTTTTGGAAACAGATTTGAGTAGTTTCTTGGAAACACAATTTACAAAGTTAACTACGGAAATGGAAGAATCTGAGATAAAAGGCAGTAATTGGGCTTTGTTAGCAGTGGAAGGAGTACGATTGAAAATAAATAAGTACAATCCCTTGCGTGGCAGCACATATATTCCATTACCAGCAGCTATAAAAGCAAGAAAAGCCTGCATTAATCCAGAAAGTTTGAATGATGAAAAGTGTTTTATGTATGCCATTTTAGCAAAACTGGTTAAAAAGGATGCTCAACGCATTAGTAAATACAAGGACCTGGAAAACAAGTATGATTTTTCTGTAATATCATTTCCTACATTACTAGCTGACATTCCCAAATTTGAAAAAGCCAACGATATATCCATTAATGTATTTGGATTGGTACAAGACAACAAATTGTTACCTCTGAAGGTTGTGGATCAAGAGCTGCAAGACCATCGCGACCTCCTTTTGCTAAGTTCATCATCCGGCCAGAACCACTACGTCTTTATCAAAGATTTTGATAAACTAGTAAGACATCAGATTACCCGCTATGAACATAAAATATATACGTGTAAACGGTGTTTTACACACTTTGATAATCGATATGGACAACAAGGAATGGAAAAAATGAAAGAACATAGAGCTTTGTGTGTCCAGCATGACATTGCTAGGGTTGAAATGCCTATTAAAAACCCCATTGTCAAATTCTTAAATGTTGAAAAAATGCTGAGAATACCTTACGTTATCTATGCAGATTTTGAAAGTATACTCTTCCCCTATCAAACATGTCTACCTAATCCTGAGGCAAGTTATACAGTGCCATACCAGAGTCATGTTCCTATGAGCTTTGGTATATACGTTAAACCCTCACCTGCTGTGAAACACATAAAGACAAATCTTTCAAGCCAACCTGTTATTTATCGTGGGCCTGACGCTGCAGAAAAGTTTATGGACTGTTTGATCTCAATAGCTAATGAAATTGATCGCCTTTACAGCTTAAATGTTCCAAAGGCCTTAACTCAGGCTCAAGAAGCAGAGTTCCCCAATGTTCTGAAACCTGTTATTTGTGTCAAAAACCATTTACCCAACAGGACTGGAAAGTTCGAGACCACTGCCATATTACAGGGGAATACCGTGGAAGTGCTCACAATAACTGTAATTTGAGGTGTAAAACACGAAACCCCGTTCCTGTGTTTCTACATAATATGAGTGGCTACGACGCAAATTTCATTGTAAAGCAATTGGGGTGTACTACTGAGAGAGTGGATGTTATCGCTAACTCCAAAGAAAAGTACATTTCCTTTACCAAACATGTAGGAAATGTTAAGCTTAGATTTGTGGATACGTTTCGGTTAATGCCGAGTAGTTTGGAAAACTTAGTTTCCAACTTAACATTATACCCTGAAACAGACAAGTACTTTGGAAAAGAAAATGCAATGCTCATGACTCGTAAAGGGGTATTTTGTTATGACTACATTGACTCATGGGAAAAGTTAAGTGAAACGTGTTTACCTCCAAAAGAGGCATTCATTAACAAATTAAGTCAAGAAGATGTTAGTCAAGAAGTCTATGAACATGCCAAAAATGTCTGGAATCAGTTCAACATTAAAACTCTAGGGGAATATAGTGACCTCTACCTAACATCAGATGTACTCCTTCTTGCAGACAGCTTTGAAACGTTTAGAAACAAAACACTAGAAACACACCGAGTGGATGCTGCACACTTTTTTACTTCGCCTGGTTTAAGTTTCGAGGCAATGCTCCTTTACACAGGCATTGAACTGGAATTGCTACAGGATTACGATCAGATTCTTTTAATCGAGTCTGGAATACGTGGAGGCATATGCCAGGTGTCTCATCGGTATGCTAAAGCTAACAATAAATACATGGAAACCTATGTTTCTGAGAAACCATCGCAGTTTATTACCTATGATGATGCCAACAACCAATACGGGTGGGCTATGTGCCATTCCCTTTCTTATGGTGGATTTCAGTGGGTTTCTCCAGATACTGTTGATCTAGAAAAACTAAAGAAAGACGATCCTGTGGGATAATTCTAGACGTTGATGTTGATTACCCATCTGACCTTTATGACCTACACAACGATTTACCTTTCCTACCAGAGTGTACACAACCTAAGGATTCGTCTCTGAAAAAACTAATTCCTCATCTTGGAAATCGAAGGCGATATGTTGTTCACTACATGGCATTAAAACAGGCTTTAGATCATGGAATAAAATTGATAAAAATTCATCGTGTGTTAAAGTTTAAACAAAGACCTTGGTTAAAGGCATACGTTGATTTTAATAACAACCTTCGAAAACAAGCCAAAAATGATTTTGAGAAAAATCTGTACAAATTATTCAACAATGCCATTTTTGGGAAAACAATGGAAAATATCCGTAAAAGAATAGACATACGTCTTGTGACTGACAGCAAAAAGGCAGAAAAGCTAATAGCTAAACCAACATTCACCGACAGAACAATTTATGGTCCTAACCTAGCTGTTTTCCACATGGCTAAACGTAACATTGTATTCAATAAGCCTATATATATATATTGGAATGTGTATACTGGATATTTCAAAAACTCTAATGTATTCCCACCACTATGATGTCCTGCTACCCTATTATGGAATGAACAATCTTAAACTCATGTATATGGATACCGACTCGTTCATTTATTTGGTTAACACCCCGGATGTATATCAAGACAAGTTGGATTTCCTAGAACACCTGGACACATCAGATTATCCTACTAATCACATATGTTACTCTACATCAAACAAGAAAACGTTGGGGAAATTTAAAGACGAGGCTTGTGGACAAATTATAAAAGCATTTGTTGGACATAGAGCTAAAATGTACGCTTTAGACATAAATGGTAAAGAAATCAAAAAGATTAAAGGTATTAGCAAAGGTGTTGTCAAAAATTGTATAAGCTTTCAAGATTATAAGTATTGTGTCATGAAAAACAATGTAAAAAGAATACCAATGAACATTTTCGCTTCTAAACAACATGACATATCATCTATAAGACTAAACAAAATTGCTTTGTGTCCTGGTGATGTTAAAAGAGTGATTGATGCTGATGGTATAGGTACACATGCCTATGGTCATTACTCAATCATTGACCATGCTTAAAGAGTTAAGTTATGAATATCAAAATCTTCTGCCTGCAACTAGCAAATACATAAAACAATTTAGGAAATAAAACAATAACACTACAAAAAAAAGGTAATCATAATCAAAAAATAAATATAAATAGAAAACAAATTAAAAACAACTGTACAATTTATAACAAAAAAGAATATATATAAAAATGTATTATGTGTAAATAGTGTACATGTATTTAAAATAAAAAAAATTGTATGGACACTGCTTGTACATTTTTAATTACTACCCACCTCTCTCCACTCCTAATGCAAAATGAACATGTAAAACACAAATTGGAAAATCCATGTTTCCATATTGACAAAATAGAAAAAACATTAAACTGAAATTTTAAAAACTGTAAAATGGGAATTTGGTAAATTGACAAATAATGTATAACAACAAATTGTAAAATCCATGTTTCTATATCATAATATTGAAAAACTTTAAACTGACATTTTAAAAACTGTGCATGGGAAATTGTGAAATTAATTAATGTGTAAACAACAAAATGCAAAATCCATGTTTCCATATTATGAAATTGAAAAACTTAAAACTGACATTTAAAAAAAGCAAAATGGGAAATTGCAAAATTGACTAATGTGTAAACAACAAAATGCAAATTCCATGTTTCCATATTATGAAATTGAAAATACTTAAAACTGACATTAAAAAAAACTGAAAATGGGAAATTAGAAAATTGACAAATGAGAAAACAACAAAATGAAAGAAAAAAATACCCCGGTTGGGGTAGTGATCATGTTGTGCAGTAGCCTCTAAGACTAGCATAAGGATAGTTGCATGAGCCCTTATATACTTTGTGTATGTGCATTAGCCTTTGGATTAGCTTAAGTTAGGATTGGAAAAGTTAGGTTTGGTGAGGTTAGGTATGTGACCTTGTAGTTAATTCTTTTCGGAAAAATGTAAAATGTAAAATCTAAAATCAAAAAATCTTAAATTTAAAATGTAAAATCTAAAAATACTAAAATCTAAAATACAAAAAATCAAAAATGTAAAATGTAAAACCTAAAAAATATAAAATGAAAAAATCTAAAATCTAAAATGTTAAAATGTAAAATGTTAAAATGCAAAATCTAAAATCTTTAAATGAGGTTTCTGTGGGTTAGGTTAGGTTAGGTTAGGTTAGGTTAGGTTATAACTAAGTTTATTATTTGTGCTCTCTCATTTGCTCTTACTTTTTTGCTTACACTTTTTGCTCACACTTTTTTGCTCTTGCTTTTTTCCCCCCTTTTTTGCTCTCACTTTTTGCTGTCACATTTTTGCTCACACTTTTTGCCCTTACTTTTTGCTCTTAGTTTTTGCTCTCATATTTGCTCTCACTTTGAATTTAGGTTATGTTAGGTTAGGTTAGGTGAAGTTAGGTTAGGTTAGGTGTGGTTAGGTCATAACTAATTTTATTATTTGTGCTCTCACATTTGCTCTCACTTTTTTGCTCACACTTTTTGCTCTCATTTTGTTTTGCTCGCATTTTTAAGTTAGGTTTGGTTAGGTTAGGTTAGGTTAAGTTAGGTTAGGTTAGGTTAGGTTAGGTTATAACTTAGTTTATTATGTGTGCTCTCACATTTGCTCTCATATTTGCTCTTACTTTGAAGTTAGGTTAGATTTGGTTAGGTTAGGTTAGGTTAGGTGAGGTTAGGTTAGGTTAGGTGAGGTTAAATGAAGTTGGGTTAGGCTGAATGGCAGAGGTATGAATTAAAACCTGCCTTTTCTCACTTTTGCCTTACAAGACTGAGTGTACCCCGTTCCACTCGTGAGACCAGAAATTAAATTTCTTGGCAGAGCCAGGAATCGAACCCGGGCCTTCGCAGTAACAGCTAAGAATGCTAGCCACTACACCAAGTGGTGGACAATATAAAGCTGGTCAGGATTGTACATGATCAATTGATAATTACCTAATAATAATAATAATAATAATAATAATAATAATAAATATTCCATTTAGCAACTAAACGGCCGACCTCTCCCTGTGACGTCATCCACGGTCTGAGGCCGTGGCGGCCATTTTGCCCATTAGCCACTGCGCCATCTCTGAATGACCCCTCCATAAGAATAACATAGGGCTGGTTGCGCGCGGCGGCCATCTTGCCCATTAGCCCCTGCGCCAGTACCGCTCTTATATTCCTACTAATGTGGAAAATAAATACTCGATTTTTAAAATACACACGTCATGATTCGTAAAGATAATACAAATAATTAAGATTATTTTCCAAAATAGATATGTATTTACAAAGAAATCCTTTCCCTAGTAAGTAACCAATGTGACAATTGTTTTAGGTAAAAAGTATAATTATTTAAATATTAGGTATTTTGAAGTTTTCTTTTGCAATTACTAATAACTATGTCTTCAATTTCCATGACGTAAAGAGTGTTGGCATAGGCACTGTAAATATAATTATTCAGCGGCACGAACAGACTGACTCAGTTTCACCGAAGGAAACAGTTAAGTGTGTCAGGCAAAAAGAGCTAATGAGTATTTTCTTGCCAGAAGCAGCAAATCATACCCCACTGCTATGGACTTGACTTGTGGCTTGGGAGAAAAGAAATTGAATCTTCATATTTCTTACGGTTGTCGTAGACTTTTAGCAGCTGGGAGGAAACCCCACATACCTGTAATGAAACACCTTCTAAGTGGAGAAATGTGCAGGAAATGTCTCTTGAGGTCACCTAGTCATAAGGATTGAATAATGAAACACTGGAAGAAAGTTCTTCTCTCTAATGAGAGTCACGTTTCGCACAGGACTGTAGAATAAAATATAAAAATTGAATACTTGATATCTAATAATGCTGCAAGTATTACAAGTGAGAAGAATGAGGCATCAATTTCAGCACATTTACAACGAACTATAAAACACCCCATGAAGAAGATGTTTCAGTGTTTTTTACGCATGAAAAACCAGGACCCTTAGTAGCAATCGACAGGATGATGAAATCTGACCGTTATATCCAAATACTGGAAAGGAGAGTTCCTTAGTAGCAGTCGACGAGATGATTAAATCTGACCAGTATACCCAAATTCTGGAAAGGAGATTTATTGGTGATCTGCAGAAGAGATTTCCAGATGATAACAGAATTCTTCAGCAAGATTTGGCTTCTGGCCATTCTTCAAAGAAAGTGAAGAAATTCTTCAGCAAGAACAATATTCGTGTGGGAGCTCCCCTGACATTAATCCAATAGAATATTTGTGGGTGATTTGTGAAATAAGATTCACAAAACTTGACTGTGTCACAAAAAACAACTGATAGTCTCTAGTTACAGTGTGGTTTTCATGATGATGAACTTAAAAGTAGGCTATATTGCTCAAAGCTTGTGGAATCTATGCCACATCATGTACGGTAAAGTAACTTATAAAATGGAAAGGAGGACATATCACGTATTGACATAGATTAGAGGTGTATATTAGGTGAACTAATGCAATAGAAAATAAAAATAAAAATGTGACGTTGTGTTGTGATTAAATTCCATCGGACTCTAGAATAACATATTAATGAATCGAATAAATAATGCTGCAAATACAGAAATTGATTATACAACAAGTAGTTCCGTGAAGAACTATGCAGCATATTTTCATATATCCTACTTATGTTAATTGCCTCTATCAACATACAAAATTTCAGTTTCATTGCTGTAATAGATGCGTAGATATTGAGAACAATCTAAATATTTCGGTTAGTCGCCATGTTGAATTTTTATTTATGTAGGTCATAGAGTTATGCACTATTAGATGACGATTTTTGCATAGGTTCATTATTCAAACGTTCACATCGCATGATTAATAACTTACACAAGAAATAAAAACGTAATTTTAAAATCGTACACAGCCGCCATCTTGAAGTTATGTGAACAATTGAACTAAATTAGATGCCAGTGCTTTACAATGTGTATAACCATTTACTGTACCAAATTTTACTGCAATCAGATGGTTAAATCGCGAGAAAAGTCTATTAAAATGTTTCACATTTGCTTGGCCGCCATGTTCGTTTATATTTCACGAGTTTTTGGAAGTCTCATAGCTGAACTTCTAGTAGTACACTTTACCACCGTACTTAATGTCAGGGTGATTTCAGTAATAGTTTCGGAGATATAGAATGCCGGTGAAATATTTCGCACAGCCTCCATCTTGCGGTTATGTAAACAATTGAACTAAATTAGATGCCAGTGTATTACAATGTGGATATACATTTGATGCTCCAAGATCATTGCATTTGGACGGTTAAATCGCGAGAAAAGTCTATTTAAATGTTTTACATTCGCTTGGCCGTCATGTTCGTTTTATAGTTAACAGGTTTTTGGAAGCCTCATAGGTTAACTTCTGGTAGTGCCCTTTATCACCGGACAAAATTTCAGGGTTATATCAGTAATAGTTTCGTAGATATTGAATGCCGGTGAAATATTTCGCACAGCCGCCATGTTGGATTGGTGAGACGTAATAAAATTTGAAGGGCACGGACGGGGTCGGCCGTAATAGTGCTATGACCTTACCGAGTTTCATTGAAATCGCTCGAGCCGTTTAGAAGTTATTAGACACACACACACACACACACACACACACACACACACACACACGGACAAAAGGCGATCTCATAAGCCCATTTTTTTCATAAAATGAAAATAGGCTAAAAATCTTGGTAAATGAACATTCTTGTGTACAGTATGATTAATAAGTGCACATGATTTTTCCGAGCAGTGTGTTGGTTTAATATTCAGAAATTTGACCACCATGTTGTACAACTTACAGCACAATAAGAACAGAATAAATAAATGAAATACGGTGATAAATTTTAAAGAAAGTAGGCTGTGGTCTTGATGTAGAATTCTGGGAACCAACACTCCTGTAAATCATATATTCTCTATTGAGTGTAGTTTGGACAAAAGAGAAAAATCACATTACCATGCTGAAAGCTGTAAATTAGGACATAGATGCATTAATGACTTTGGTTAAAGAATGAACTCATTGAGGAATTCACAAGCGAAGTTTTGCAAACAATGTTAAATGAATGACCATGAACTATATATTTGCTATAATTATAAGCATATATGGCAAGAAAAGTTTAGGCCTATCCCCAAAGTTAATAAGTGTTTACTTCTACTCGAAGCTCTATTTGTGTAATACCTTAAATACTTATACATTGCATGTACGAAATAGGCTACACATCTTAAGTCAGAAGTCCATGATCACTTTTACATCATATCCGAGTGGGGAATCGCTCAAGTATCGTTTTGAATGAATATAGTGATGGTGGTTTCAAGGACTGGAATATCAAGGTCATCTGCCCCCGCCATTCAAATTTAGGTAATTGACAGAGTTGAGCAGTATCGAAATTACGTGTACCGTATTTAAAATACATATTTTTGATTTTTTTGTGTTTTGTATCTAAAATACATTTTGGAACATGGATTTTGTGTCTGTATCGAAAATACTTTTCATGAGTATTTTTTTTTCAAAATGTTCGGTAAGGGCACTACAACAGTCGTATAAAACTTAGAATGGAAAATAAGTCGTTTCATTTGAGGGGCTTGGACGCCGTGACCATTAGTCTCGTGTACTTGGGTGTGTATATATATATGTATGGACGAATGTAAAATTTGTTTGATAACCTGTGTTAATGTGGTATAGCCCTCAAGGGGTGAGGCACTACCAGTGGCGGCTGGTGGTTTGTGGGGCAGGAGGAGCGGTCTAGATACTAACCGAACCCGTACAATTCCCTCAACAAATTTCACAGAAGGACGAGCAAGTTGAAACGCTTCGGTAAGAGTATTACCGAATGCTTTGGACACCCGATCACACGGCTGTATATTTCTGCCGTTTTATTGTAGGCTATAGCAAATCAATAATTACTTTTAAATAATGACGTCCGATAGCGTGATGTGAAAATCATATAAAATAAAGAGAATGCAAAATGTGAATTCCAGGGAGTTAAGTTGGAACCTATTGTTGTATTTTTCCGATGATTACATTCCTTACTAATTCAAACCTTGATAATATTCCACATGTGGAAGACGTCAATTAATACCATAAATTAATGCGAGTATATTTCCTTTTCTTCGAATAAACTCAGTGGCGTAACTAGGATTTGTTTCTGGAGGGGGATGACAGGAGTCAAAATTACATGAGACATAATCAAAAAAGGCAAATATACGATACCAAAAGTTATATATCGTACTTGGTATTGAACACGTCTTTAATACAGAGCTCGGCTAAGATTACAGGCATGTTTTATTTAGCTGTTTTATAGGAAGAATTGGAACCCCTGATTGGCGGCCTGGCATATTCACGAAGCAAGCTTTCGAACCCGAATTTAGGAACCTGTATGTTTCCTTATCACATCTGCGCGGCTCAGCGATGGCAAGCGGGCGGCTAGGACTTGCTTTAGCCAAGGTCAATGACGTGGAGGTGAGCAGATCAGCTCCGCTTCCGACTGGAGGTTTATTTTCAACATATTTGCTGTTAAAAGGAAGAAATGAGAGATTCAAGAAATCCCCTCGAACTGCCAAATGTTTGTAGTGACGTGCCCATTTATTTTATTAAAAGCCATGCAGACCCATGTGATTTGGAGTTGAAGTTTCCGACTGGAAGGAACTATGTTTGAAGGCGGAAGGGTTGTTTCTCGACGTGAATGTATGCTGGAGTTGGCAGAGAGAGCTCACTTGATTCTGAATTGTGGAAGTGCGCGGGCTGAGTCGCAGCGAGTGAAATGTTTTGGACAGCATACGGGAGTGTCGATAACCGAAATCTAGGCCGTGTCTTCAGCATGAAACACTGCACATATTCGGGCGATCTGAAATGGTGCAAGTGACTTTTTCGACTCCAGGCCTAAGCAATGTTCACATCATGTTGAATAGATTAATGGAATAATGTTACATTTGTGATTTTATCACGGAGGCGTTAAACACGGTTATGAACATTGGAGATTTTGGAACGAAATCTAGAGCAATACTATATCTGCACCATTTCTGGAACTTTCCGAACATTGCCGAAATAGGAGGAGTGTCTTCAAAAACTTGTTTCTTTCTAGAACACTGTTCCGACACTTCGATATTACGAACTGGTGAAGTGGTTGTTGTGCCATATGACTTGTGAAATAGCCGAGGAAACAATATGAGGGTGATTTATGAAAATATTTCCGAAACTTCAGTTGAATATGGACCTTTTGTTTCCATGTGTGATTTGGAACTGGAAATGGACATGGGCACCGTGATGGATGAGTAGATTTAAGTAGGGAATGCTGCATTGGGACCGTGGGAAAACCATGAGTGGCAAACATTTGATTTTTCAAAATTTCAAAACCAAAATGTCGAAGTTACGCGATGTTGATCTGCGCCATTGTGAGGATGTGATGGAACGTTCCAGAACGTCGGAACTTACCTGTTTGAGATGAAATAGATTTCGTAGGAGGAGCAACCGGAACCCAATTCAAATGCTTCAGGATCCTATTTTGCGATCGGACGGTGACGGTTTTGGGATTTGGACCAGGCATCTTGGCGAAGTTTGGAGACTTGGATTACCAAGGATGGTAATTTTCCTATCGATTTCTTCAAAGGGAGCAGAGGTCTTCGTAAGGTACAGGATGACTCACATTATGTAGTTTTGCTTTTGTAGAAATGTTGGAAAAATCTTGAGTACCATATTTCTTTTTTTTTCTCGGTATTTTAATCTTTGGATTGTGGTTTAGAATTTTCATATCTAGTTTTGTGATTTGGTTTTCGGAGCTGTGTGCTTCTTCAGTGATTTTTCATTGCGATGTTTCAAGTTTTATTTTTGTCTTCCGGGTCTTTCAGATTTTCGAGTTCGGTCGTTCGTTCCCTTCGTTTAACTTAAACTTTTGTCTAGGAGATTTTTCTGACTCGATAGGTTTGGCATCTTTAGGAATGTGTTCAGTAACGTTCAATTTTGCTATGTTGATTATGTGTGTTTCGGACACACGTTTGCATCTCTGAGATGGTTCGATCTTTTGCGAGTGATTCTGCAATTTCTGTTTTAAAAACAGCTGATCGCAGTAATGTGGTTGTGGAATATTCTGGACTTGGGACAGACTTGGTAGAGGCTTTGTTAAGTTCACTAAAATGTTGAACTATGAAAGCGTAATTAAACGTATTATATATTAATGTAATTTTTATAGCATTATTAAGTTTGCATATTTAATTAATGGACGAAATCTTAAAACGCCATTTGGTCCAGTCACGAATGACCATATTGATGGGCAATATATTGTTGATACATTTTGATGTCATGATTGGTATAAATAGAAACATATGCTTTGGTAAAATGAAAAGTCAAAAGCTCTTGGCTGCATCTTTTGAAATTACATGCACAGTCTAGTTATGAGGAAACATATTGTTAATTATTTTATGGCATTTAGTGAATTGTGTATTTTCGAAATGATATTCAAATCTGTCAAGGTGACGATGGGAATTCTAATTAAGGGTGCAATTATGTTTAAAAAAACTTATTAATGTAGAGTTGTTAGCGAATGTTTATATGTATTGCCATTTTTGAAAAAGACGCTGAATCTTGTCAGGATCAGTATTGCTATAGTTGTGGGAGGTGTCAGCCCCATGCACTTTGTTGTGATTTAAAGTAGTTGGTGGCTGCGTTACTTTATCAGATGCGCTATGCCAAACTTGTGTGATTATGACAGAACATGAGACCAAAGCAGTTTTTATTGTTAACAATCATCATCGTTTATTAATTCTGAAACATGATTAAGTAATTATTAACAAGAGCTAGGCTTTATTGAACGGCTTCATGTCCCACAATTTCGTCAATTTAGAACAGTGGTGTTGAGATATTAGTTGCTCTTTCGAAATTTTCCTTTTTAACCAGTTGGCTTATGGAAGTGAAACTAACGTTCACTGTCCACGAGGACATGAGTGTCAAATCACGTGTAAATTTTTGTACATTTCAAAAAAAGGGATATCAGAGATTAGAAAGTGTATAAATTAAGAATGTGAAAATGTTTAGCTTCGGAAATAATCTACTTTGATCGTTTTGCTCGATCTGTATTAGGGATTTTCCAATTTTATAATCTCAGATATTAAGATTGGGAGGATTCAGTTTATTTTTGTGTGTTCCACACACATGGCTAATTGTGATTCATTTTCTAATGGAACATTCAATTTTTACGACGCATTACATTCTGTTGGAGGAGTGCGGTTTAATGCAACAAAAGTTTTTTTTTTCTGTATCGTCTTTTGGAATAAATTCCGAACACGAGTTTTTCGTTTGTTCGATTTGATATTTTTAAATTTTCATCTTCTGATTTATCTTCGCTATTGATAGTTGTTCTACGAGAACTACAATTGATGCTCACCAACGTTTTTCACCTGTAATACCCCGAGATTCCCAAGCTTCTCAGCTCTATCGTAGTTGTTTTTTAAAATGTTCTGTTCTCTTGTATTTGTCGTAGAACAACTTTAGGAGAGTTGTTTATATCCTATTTGTCAGGCATTTTATTTCAGCGGTTCATCTAGCCGGGGGCCGTGAAGAGTCTGCGATCCTGCTCATCTAGGATTCTGACAAATAGTTCTGATATAGGGGCACAGTATCTACACTTTTTTCGTGTTTAATTTCGATAGAATTTGATACGTTGTAGGCTACTTCCACCTATCATTGTACTAAAGTTCGAAACTGAAAATTTTTGTTTAAGCAAGGAACATTTCAGTACCTATGATATAGGAAACGAGGGCTATACAATAACTTGGTTCATTGGATGTTGTGAATGTGAATATGTAGTAACTACTGTATCATAGTGATATACATTTTATTAGGTAGCATATTGTTTGGTAGTTCCGCCCTTAAAACAACAATAACTAACTAACGTTAGGTTTCTTTCACTCTCCTGTAAACCATTGATTTAAAAGTTTCAATTTTCTGCCATCGGTTAGTAGGTTGCTGGCTATATATACCGCAATAATATACGGTAACATAATACAATTTGGTATTAAAATATAAAGTTCAATTTCCAAACATTCTTTGTGAAGACACCTTGTCCTTTATTTTCCTCGACATAGTTTAAAAATTAATTAACCACAGTTTCCAAGAAGTAACTTAACACAGTAATACAACTTAAATTCGCTTTACAAAATATCACAATACCACTATCACTCACGCGCGGATGCAAAGATAATGGCGACTGGCAAGTGGTGTATTTTTGAAAGTGATGAGGGAAGAATGTGTCGCGTCCGTGAACTGACTTCCCTCTGGCTAACTGAGTAATTAGTTATTGTTGTTTTAAGGGTCGGAACAGCAAGGTTTGCTCATTCAGTAAGTGGTAAGTTTAGGCAACTCAAAAAAAAATACATGAGTAAAAGAGTTCTCAAATAGTAGGTGTAAACGTACATAATCCAATCGTTTGCTATCAATCAAATGATTGGTTTTATTCAAAATTAAAACTCAACGAATTTCATATTTTTAATAATTTTCTCTGGGAGGGATTGGACCCCTAGTCACCCCCCGTAGTTTCGCCTCTGAATATGCTGTTGATACAGAAAAGGAAGCTTGATGCAGTGGCAACGAATACCAAACTCTGAGCATTTTATCCAGACAGTGACGTTTGGACCTTTACAAGGCTAGTTGAGGATTTGGGGTGTTACCAAAATGTGAAGTGGGTTGGTCATTCTTCGGCAATACACGTGCCCACGCAAAAAAGTGACTCTTTTTGAACTGCTTTATTTCAGAGAAACTCTTGAAAACATACCATACACTATGCTGGAGGAATAGCAATGCTTTGTTGTTGATGATGATTATTTATTTAGGGGCTTTGCGACATGTAACCCCGTGTACTTGGGTGTGTGTGGAATTTGTATGATGATCTCGTTATTGTGATGACTGTATTGGTGTGTGTATTTGTAATTGAGGTGAGCATTGGGAAGGAGGCAGCCGTGTCGTTAATTTAGGTACCACTCTCCTGGAGTTGATGTGGGAAACAACGGAAAACCACTTCTAGGATAGCTGAGGTGGGAAACGAACTCACCTCCTTTCAGTTCTGCCTCACGAGGCTGAGTGAATTCCATTCCAACCCTCAGACCAGAATTATATTTCTTGGCAGAGTCGGGAATCGAACCCGAACCTCGAGGGTGACAGCCAAAAATGATAGCCACTGCGCGAAGAGGTGGTCAATATCAATGCGCGGAGGCAGAAATAAATAGATTAGCATACATTCATAGGAATAAAGGAAATAGCTGCGCTTCTGAAAAAAAACATAGAGTATTTAATAAGCCAAATTACTTAATTATTTTAGGTATCTAAATTCATAGATTACAGTTCGCATTCTCGTTCAAATCCCGTATGGAATATGTTTTCGTTTTAATAATGATGCCGCCTAATAAATGTACGGTATACAAAGAAAACAGCAATCAATCAATTAATCATTTAATCATTATTAAATAGTTTTCGAACTGGTAGACAGAAATAAAAAGGGACATTAATTGTACTTCCTGAGTCACCCATGGTACCTTGGCTACCTTAATAATTTCTAGCCCGGGAAATAATTTCCTGTTTAAATTATTTGTTATTGTACCGTACATTATATAAATAATCGGCAGAGTTCTGTACGTCGCGTGGTGTAGTGGATAGTACTGTTGGATACCACCAGAAGGTTCGGGTTCGATTTCACAGCTCTGCGAATACATTTCATTCCGGTGAAACAAGTAATTAAATTGAATAACTGCAACGGAGTTTTTGATAGAATCCTTGGCTGTCGACAGTGCAATAGCTAAGAGGTAAGAAATTAATCAATCCAGGTCGAAAATAATAATAATAATACATTTTCTTTTAAATTCCATTGACCGCTCCTTCATGCAATGGAGTTGTTCACAATAATAATATAGTCGGCCTATTACTACCGCCGCAACACTGAAGTCTTGAGAGGGAAAGTGAACGAACTCACTGCTACCAACACTTCAGGGGCAGATGACCTCGTAGTTCCGCCCCTTAAAACTACAATAACTAACTACCAACACTTCAGTTACGCGGGATGCAATTCTAAAACCCAAGTTATTTCACTGTTGTAACAACGAAATAGTCCTCGTTTAAATTGTTGCATTATATTAAAATAACGTTAATTTTACGTTTTGAAATAACAGACAAGTGAATGAATTATGTCTTCAAATAACAGACTAGTGCATGCATTATTATTTTATTCTTAGTGCATGCGAGCATGGGAAGCTTGATAGCGCATGCGCAGAGAGAGCCTCGGGGCTCGGACTCTGCCGGGCTGAAACAGTCCCTCCCACACTCCTCACCTCGCCGACTTTATTACCGTCAAAGTGATTCCCTTCCGTCTGCTCCCCGCATCTTCACGTTATCTTCGGACGGAAAGTTAAGAGTCCCAACTATACATGCACCCGAAAACATTGACCCGTGAACTGCACACCGAGAACAGTCCCTACAGTTTACGCTTATCGAACTGCCGCTTCAGGTTCCTACCACCAGAGTCCCGCTGAGGTACTGTAGCTTCTAATTCACTCCTGTCCGCAACGCGTCGAACCCAGGTCCTCGTACGCGTCTTCCGGGAACACCGCTGTACCATGCTATCACAGCACTTGTCTGTCACTGGTTTCCTCGCTGACAGATATGCACCCTAAACTGCTAGACTTAACTGCACTTGCTATCTACACTGTTGGTCGTGTCTCGGATGAGAAACTGTCTTACTTAAGTGACTTGAACTCTCAGCTGCGCGCTCCTTATATATATCTACCCGTGATTGAGTATCAGGAACCATCACAGCATTACAGGACGGGAGACAGCTCGCTTCGCACGAGGTAGCAGCAGCGAGAACTTCAAGACTCCGCTAGCCACACCGTGCAAGCCCCATCATCTTTTCAAAAGAGCAGTCTGGTGGCCTTTCTCTATTCTTGGGTGGCGAGCACAAGTGGTAGTACGAGCCTCATCGCAGCAGCTTACAGGCAGGTCGCGGCTTATTATCAGAGCCGGGGTGCACCACATCAGTAGGATTAGTATAGGACCCCCACTTTCTGTCACCTTCAGTGGCCAACGCAAGAGACAAGTAAATTCCCCGTATCTCGGGCTTTTAGCCAGAGCTACCCGCTCACCGCCTGTCACTGCTCCAACAGTAACCTGAGGTGACCCGGGTTGGCCCGTTTCGCCTGCTGCGCGATTGTTGAAACCTCCAGCCTCGGACGTGAGAGGATCCCACCTTGGCACTTATTGCCTCCCACCTACAGCATTTGGTTAGGCAGCCCCTCACATCTGGCTACGAGCCCCCACCCCCTCTTTTATTTCCCCTGCTACGGCAGGGGACACCACCCCACTAAACGCCTATGATGAAAACAGGACCCGTGCTCAGATCAGCTCAAGCAGAGACGGCCACGGCCGACCCCCCACCTACGAAACGTAAGATGGCACTGGAAGATAAAGACACGGAGAGGCCTAGCCCCTCTTCGCCAAATATTAAGCCCTCCGACGACACCTCAACGGAGACCACCCAAGATTCACCGGAAAGCCCCTCAACTAACGCCTCTGAGGCCTCATCAACACAATCCACGCAAATACTCTCATCTGATGCTGATTCCGGCACTCCTGACACCACTGATGAAGAAGACAACGCCGGCTTCACCCCTGTTAGCAAGAGAAAGGCGGGAAAAATTCGGCAGACTGTAACAGACGACAAAAACTGGTCCATATCCCCAATCCTTTCGGCCCCCTTACGGCGCTCCCTGCCGAGCAATTCACAGGGATCCAGCCAATCAACATCGAACCCTAGGGCACCTCAGGCACCTCCGCCCCTCCCAAACCCCGAGTGACCGTGCACCCAGTGTACATCAGAAACGTACGTCATGTCAACAAACTCACGGACATGCTGGAGGCCAACAACCTCACATTTAAAATGAAATCCCTACGAGAAGCCATTAGGGTCACGGTCGCTTCTCTGGAAGAACATAAAGTACTGAAGTAGTGTGAATTGGAGAGTTCAAAACCCACCGCCACCGCTCCACCGCTGGAATACTAAAATGGCAATATCTCGCGAACCAATCAGGCTAGAGACTTGTACGAGGTGTCATTGAACTCGGGCTGACACTCCCTTTCCAATGGACAACATATCCCCACCCCAAAACAAAACCTACCCCTAATATGGGGTGAAATTGTATTTTTTTTTAGAAAATCTCGCTTTTCAAGTGGAACATGTGAGAGTTTGAAGTCCAATATGGAATTAAACGTTGTTCCACACAAGAGATATGTGTATGGTGGAAAGTCACTATGAATTAATATGCTTGTTTTCCGATTTTTTACACATGTCCACTCATGGCTTTTGTGAGAGGGCGGGCTTTTTAAAGATGGTGACTGTAGTGTAACCTAACCTAACCCAACCCACGAGGGGTGATCAAAACGTTTTCCAAGTGGTGCTTGTCGATAGGCAAACCAATAATCAAAGAGGGGTATGTCAGACCTTGAGGCGATAACCCCTTTTGATTGATCCATGGTGATTTGTTTCTTTGGACTGATCCCTGTTGACTAGTCCCTTTGGACGGGTCCTTTTTGAAGGGAGTCATTTTTGACAGGTCCTTGTTGACGGGTCCCTGTTGACAGGTCCTTGTTGACAGGTCCTTGTTGACAGGTCCCTGTGGTCGGGTCCCTGTGGACGGGCCCCTTTGGACTGGTCATTGTTGACAGGTCCTTGTGGACGAGTCCCTGTGGACGGATCCTTGTTGACGGGTCCTTTTTGACTAATCCCTTTAGACCGGTCCCTTTGGCCTGGTCCCTATGGACTGGCCCATGGTCCCTAATGCTATGATGAAATTAAACGTTGTTCCACATGAAACGCATGAGAAGAGCCGATTGCTACTATGAATTAACATGTTTGTTTTTTGTTTTTACGCATGCGCACTTGGGGTTTTTGTAAGCGGGCGGGCTTTTTGAATAATGATTTATAGATGAGTTTTTTTTTTAAATTACCAAAAGATCCAAAACTAATAGGTCATTAGCTTTTTAATATCTCATGAATCAATAAGGCTAGGGAGCTGTATGAGAGGTCGTTGGACTTGAGGTGACATTCTGTTTTTGAATATATTATTTATTTATGTCAAAAGGGCCTAACTGCACTTTTGTTAATATCTCGCTAACTAATAATCAGAGAGGCTCAAGTGAGGTGTCATGGGACTCAGGATGGTCAACCCTTTTCCATGACCAACGAATTTACCCAAAAGATTCAAAACAGCAAGGTCATTGACCTAATATTTTATAAACTAATAATCGAATATCAACATGTGAGGTGTTATAGGACTTAGAATCGTCAACCCTTTCCCATGGCCAATGAATTTACCCAAAATACCCAATACATCAAGGTCATCGACCTGAGATTTTATAAACTAATGATCGGATACGAACATGTGAGATATTTACCATGTGTGTGATGAAACATAGCTAGGTAGAGAAAGAATTAGTGTAGGCTACATGTATGGTGACTGACAAGTCTTTTACCATTGAAACTTGTTTTTCAGATCAAACTGCAGTATAGAGAGAGTATAGGTTGCAGGTATGGGTTAATAAATGACGAACGGTGTACACAAACTCTGATTTATCGATTCAAGAATTAAGAGTAGACTATCTTTAATTGATTGGTTAAAGAGGATAGCTAAAACACAAAAATGCACAGTGGTTACCGGGACAAGATGGTCGCTACACACAACAAGCTTTAAATACTTGAGGCTAATAATTTATACACACACACTCGCTTGTTCTAAACTAAACTGTGTTGCTGTCAGTGCTCAGACAGTAGGCTGATGACAAAATGCATTGCTAACAGAAATATAATCATTCCCGGTTGTATAATGTTACCAGCTATCAATTTTGTGTTGCAGTGTTAAGCACTTTTAGCTCTTGTACTGGTGGTCTTAACTCGATTTCCAGGTCTGAGGCCTAGAACGAGTTAAAATAAGAAACAAGGCCATGGTGGTGTAGCCTTTTCACGAGGGTTCGATTTCAGGTTAATATGCATGTCATAAACATATTAAACAAAACAAAATAGAGATAACGTTCAAAACTGATTACATTTGTGTCTTTTCAAATTATTACTTGGATTACAAATACAAAGGTGAACTCGGTTTGATATACAGTTAAAGCTGTCTATCACACACTAGACTGTAAGAAAGCCAAAAGAGCAAAAGGCGTAGGTAGAGCAGTGGTAAAATTGCTATATGTAGAGAACTACCTAGCGGTTTTATGAACTGGCAAAGCTATATCGCATAAACAGTGCAGGATACAATCCAGCAATCAAATTTGTATCTTGTGGAACAGAGAAAATGCACCTTTACCTTGATGGATAGCAAATGAGTGCAGATGAATGACCTATGCATTAGCTTACCATAGGGTTATAACCACGAGGTGGAAGTGTAACTTCTATATTTTATTGTTTAGAGACATGGCTTTTTTGTAACCAGTAGATTTAGTATTTTGTAAATATTCATTTTTGTAATTGTAAATAGTGGAAACCTTTTTTGTAATAGTAAATGTTAAATGTATAACTAAAAGTTATTTGGGATAAGTGTGCATGTCAAGGATAAATAGCATGGTTGTATTTGTTTTTCAAAGACAGGTATGGTTGTGTGAATGTATGACTATAGATAGAATGATAGAGAGGGAAAGTGTGTGTGTGTGTATGTGTGTGTGTGTGGGTAGCATTGATTGTTCAACCAAAGCAAACACGGCAAAGTAGGATGGTGGGGTAATTAATGTATATAGCAAATGGTAAATAGTATACTGTAGTTTTTTTTAACACTTGTGGTTTTTTTAAATGCAGCGGTAGATAGGTGTTATTTTGTAAAACAGTCTTACCTACAGTAGTAGTAGTAGTAGTAGTAGTAGTAGTAGTAGTAGTAGTAGTAGTAGTAGTAGTAGTAGTAGTAGTAGTAGTAGGCCTATATGTTTTTGGAAACAAACAGAAAGAGAATGCACTATTGCCATGGCCAAGCACTTCCATTAAGGTGATATCAAGAAAATTTTAATCAGCAAATGTGTGTTTTACAAAACTAAACTTTCAGCATGGACTAAATCATAAACGTGTCGTCTGTAATATGGAAAAAAATAGGAAATCCATGTTTCCATATCAACACAATTTAAAAACTTAAAACTGTCAATTTAAAAAATGTAAATGGGATATTGACAAATGTGTAAACAACAAAATGGAAAATTCTTATTTCCGTATCATGAAATCCAAAAACTATAATCTGAAATTTTCAAATCGTGTACATGGAAAATTGACAAATGGCAATGTGTGAAATGTGAAAATGAAAAAAATGAACAAATGGCTATCATTATTTAAAAAAATAAAAAACCGTCGTGTTCTATCGTTAAATTGTGAATCAAACCACATCTACTTATTTGGATCACCCGAGACTGAGTAGACCTGTTTTAGTTCTAATATACTTTTAAAATTTTATGTTAAAGCTCGAATTGAACTCAAGAGCTTTAGAGTGCCAGATAACTATTGTAACCGTTACGTCACAAAGACAACTTTACACTACTCTTAATGAACAATAATAAGAAAAAAAATAATAAATGTTGAATTTTTTTTAAAGGATGAACATGGTGACACTGTTTCTGTTGCACAGTCTGCAAGCTACTAGCCAGCAGCTGGGGTCTTAGAAAACGATACAGTTGACATTTTGTAATGAGATGTGACATGTTTCAAAGTACAGTATTATGGGTTGCTGTTGAATAAAAACTATTCCTGTACAAGGAAGCAAGGGTTTGAACCCCTTACCTAACATTACTATTGCCTGAACATGGCTTGACGACACTGTATTATTATGATACTCGGTACAAAAACCATAGATAGAGTGTATTGTTTAAGATCACTTTCTTTCTGAACATAGGTGGAGACTGTTGATGGTTAACAATGGCATTAATATAGTAGGACGTGGGTATAGCAATTAAGAAAAAACAGACAATACCCATACAATATTTTTATTTATTTAATATAAGTACTTGTACGAGAGCCTCCGTGGCTTAGGCGGCAGCACGCCGGCCTCTCACCGCTGGGTCCGTGGTTCAAATCCCGGTCACTCCATGTGAGATCTGTGCTGGACAAAACGGAGGCAGACAGGTTTTTCTCCGGGTACTCCGGTTTTCCCTGTCAAAATTTCATTCCAGCAACACTCTCCACTATCATTTCATTTCATCTGTCATTCATTTAATCATTGCCCCAGAGGAGTGCGTCAGACCTCGGCAGCCGGCACAGTTCATATCCTCGCCGCTAGATAGGGGCTTCATTCATTCCATTCCTGACCCGGTCGGAGACTGGAAGCAGGCTGTGGATTTTCATAAGTACTTGTACAATAGTTACATTCAAAATACATTTCTTTCTTCTCTATTACTATTTAGTCCTTTTTGATTCTCTTGCATATGAAGGGTAGATAACCTTGTAGTTCAGCCCCTTAAAACAACAACAACAACACAACCTTTTGCATAGTTTGTGATGTTGATGACTCTTGAGATGCGGAAGATGGATTAAACATAACTTTTACAGCAGGGGTTAAATGTTGCTCAATAAACACTGCACTATTTTGAGTAGCAACATTTTTTCTTGTACTAGCTTTTTAGCATTGTCATGATTCATTGTTGACACCAACAGTGTTTCATCTGGTACACCACATTGATGATCACTCACACTTAAAACCTTACCATTTCTACTTTTTAGATTGCCTCGACATCTTTTTGACCTCTCTTTTGAGCATCGCCAAAATATTATTCCTTTTACATTTTGACGATTATAGTTATAAGAGTAGCCTTTATAGAGTACACGTTGTTTACCTTTGTTAGTTGTAGTAAGTTCCATAGCAGCAACTAACCTGTTAGTATGATTTGCTCACTACAAAGGTTATAACTGTTCTGATGATAAAATCATTTAGCGTTGGCTTTTATATTTAATTTGTACAGTTTGAAGTGATAGCAAAATGGAGAGCAAAATGGTAGCATAGTGGTAGAAAATATAACATGTATTGTTAAGAAATAGTTTAAGCGGTTATGTGGATCCATTACATAATAATTTTAGCACGACGAAGCTCATTTTCTATATCCAATAGTTCTTCCTCATATTCAGTATAACCAGCCTGTTTATAGACATGCAGTTGCTGAAGCCGCCGGATTAGCTTACTTGGATTGTACCAGTAGACAAATTTAACAAATGATTTTTTAGGTGTAAACAAAGCATTAGCATTATCATTATTATCTTCATCATCAACATCATCATCATCATAACTATTATCATTATTGTTACGTGCATTGCCCGTACCAACGTTTTTAAAAATGTATCTTACCTGGATGTGACTTCATGACATTTTGAAACGACCGCATGGTCGCTTGGTTCCTTTTGTGAACGAGAGATGGTGGCTGCTGTCGGACTTTGGCGCTTCTTCGCGTGATTCCTTCTTATCCACTAGAGTGTGTTGGTTGTGCCTTATAAAACTCTTCCTATTCGTGGCATAATTGAAGGCAATTATATTCTACCACATGAAACAAAAGACTATATATACTTCATGCCGCCAAAACATTTTAGTGGTGTCGTGTGAATATTATTTGGTTTTCAAATTGTCGTAATATGTGGCTAAATTTAATTGGTCCAATTTAAATAATCCTGGTGCATGCTGGGTGGCCCTCTTCGCTTTTGTCATCCATCTTGTGAATAATAGGTTGTGACTAATTGCTGGGAGAAGAACTACGCCTATTGTGAATCTCGCCAGGGCGAGGGCTTTGCCCTCGTCCACGCTAACTTGGGAATATATCCCAGTATTTGATGTTACATGAAGTATTAGTGTGCAACTATCATCTATGAAAATCGTGTAAATAGTTTCTTCGGCCTTAATATGGAAATGCGATATTGGTGTGCTTCTCTTCGACCGGCAGTTGTCAGCCATCTCATATTTTATTTATTTTTGATGATATAAATCCTTTAAGGATATCTAAGTAGTGTTTAAAAAATTAGTGTTTTCCCTAAAGGTATGTTTTGCATTTTATTATTTTAAATTATTGGAGCTCCATATTTTGCATCGTGTACTGAGTGTTTGTTTTGGTTCTGAAAGGTTGACCTTGGAATAGATATGTCACCTATGAAAATGTAAATTTTTGGTTAAACTATATTTGTCCGGGGAACACTACTGTTTTTCTTCTTATTTTATTATTTGGCATCTGGCTAAGGCATTTTCTTCTTATAATATTATGGTACTGGCCAGACGACTCTATTAACACTAGGCCTAAATTGGTTCATTAGTTGGTCGGTTTTTAGTCTGATCCGTTGCCTGTAAAAACTATTTGATCTCGTAGTGTCTTGAGTTTGTTTATATCTAGCTGTTTTCTCACTGGAGAAGATTTAATTTTAAAATGTAAATTACGCGTTTCACATAAATACGTTCTGATGTACCTTCAACTGTTCTTGGTCGCCATGGTAACTTGTTGACTGTAGTGCATTGTGGGTTTTTGTTTTTTCTGGCGTGTTTTGAAGTGCACGTTCTTGGGTCATGGTGATGTTGGTTAACTTATTTGTTTTAAATTTTCCTTTGGTTTTCCTTTTTTGGAGTTTTCTTGGTACTCCTACGTTATTTTTCGTTACCTTGTTTATGGTAATACTTTTGCACTAGTTTATTTTTCTGATTCTCCAAGGCCCTCATGGTCCAGCTTGGGAATATGTCTGGTGTTTATTAAGTTTTTATTTGGTTTGTATCTTTTCATTTTCTTGCCCCAGGTAATTGTTAATTGATATCGGCCTTAATTTTTTTTATTTCTACAGTGAGAATTATAGCTGAGGTTTTGTTTTATTTTGTAATTTATGCTCCCTGATGCATGTTCTGTTTTCTGGTGGAGGTGTTTTCCTTTTAAATTTTAACATTACATTTTTATTTTCAATTTTTAAACAACTGTTGTGGCATTATTTCGTCGACGACAATTCCATTAGTTATTGAGGGGTGTCTGTAGAATAGCCTGTGTGTTGTCCCCTTGTCCACCTTCCTTCTACCCCTTTGGAGTTCTTCTGTTGGGGCATGTCTTCTGGAGGTGATTTTGTTGCTGAAGCGAGGCGGCCCTCTGGCCAGTCCACGGTGTCATTTTGGTAGCAGACCGAGCTCGAGTTCGCTTCCGTAACTATCCCCTCCTCAATACCCGCAGGCTCGTTTTATGGACCCTTCTAGTGCTGATGGAGCGGTTGTTGATGCGATGTGTCATGCCAGTGCACTTGATGTTATTTAAAGCTAATCCTTGTCGTTTGTTTAATTTCATGTTTGCCTCTGAATATCCATGTGCTGTTATGTAAGTGACCTGTTCCAAGCGAGGTGTTTGCTGCTGTTTTTTATCCTGTTTGTAATACAACATCCCCTCTGAAAAAGAAGTTGGTAAGTGGCTGGCATGTGTTCTTGGCATGGGAAATGTGGATTTATTAATATTCTAATAGCCTACATGCTACGAGTGAAGACATCCTGGAGCCCTGCTTGAAGCTGTTCGCCTTGTGTTTTGTACAAATGTTTGTAATTTAGCTTCCTGTTCTCGAGCCAAGCAGGCGGTGACGTATGCAGTTATGGGCAGCATTGTGCATGATCTTGTATAATATGGTGTTGGTAATTGGTAGTTATGGTATTGTTGTGAAAGTGTAAAGTGTCCTCGTAATTCCTAAAATTTGTTTCCTTCTGTATTGTCTGTCTGCATTCTGTGTTTTTTTAAAATGGCCGACAATAATAGTGTTTTCGATTTAATTGACTTAAGAAATAACCTTGTGAATTTGGAGAGTTCTTCTGGGGTTGAACGTGAATCACCTCTGTTTACTAGGTCTGAGGTTTTGGGATCGATTTCTAGTAGTGGTTTGCCTGCCCCTCTATTGTCTGGCTCTGGCTCGTCCATACCACTTAACCCTGCATACGGTCATTCTTCTCATGTTAGGTCACCTAATGATTTCCTGGGTACTGCCGACCCGTTGCATCCCAGTTCCTTCTCTAGTAATGTAAATGTTTTGTCTCCTGTAGAGGGTGTGCGAGCGGGCTACCCTGGTAACAATGTCTCTTTTCCTAATGCTACATTCTCGCCTACCGTTAATTATGGGTCGATTCCTCATCCTATTTCTGGTTTCTTAACTAAGTTGAAGAGTTTCAACCTAGATGACGTTACCCAAGTGGTCCTATTTTTTAGGCAAGTGGTCGAATTGGGTAACCATGCCTCGATTTTTGGGATGTCGGAAATTCAGATTTTTCAACTTTTGTATCCTGTTGCATCCGGTATGCTGCGCGATAAGCTGGTTGAAGCTATCCACCTCCGCATGTCCTTAGCCATGTTTATTAGGGAAGTGTTGTGTTTTTTTTTGTCCCTGCGAGTGCCCTTAGTGCTCTCGAGCAAAGGTTTTTATATCGTGTCCAAAGGTTGGACGAGTCACTTAGCGACTATGTCAGTGACATCAAGGTATATGTCCAGGTATTTGCATCCCCTTTAACTGAACGACAGTTGGTGTCATCGATTGTAAATGGGTTTTCGCCTCAATATAGGTCATACATGACTATGTGTACCAGGCCTTCGTCATTTGTCGAGCTGAAACAGGTCGTTATAGAGGCTATGGCTGTGAAACATGCAGATTCCCTTCGTGTAGCTAATGTTCCTCCGCCTTCCTTGATGTCTCGTCCCCCTCCTTCCTTGATGTCTCGTCCCCCGCCTAAGGTTATGTTCCACCCAAGACCCAATATTAAGTGCCACACGTGCGGTGGCGTGGGACATGTCAAGAAGGTGTGTCCGAGTAACCAGGTTGTGTATCGCCAATGACGGGATGTTGTGGAGACCAACTCGGGTGTTACTTCTAAGGATATTTCTGTGCATGAGAGTTTGGGAAAACCCTGTGAAGTTTCTGGTCGCCCTACTGATGAAAATCTTGATAACTCGTTGAAAACTAAATCTTCACGTGCTAATTCTGCTTATGTCGCTGACCTACCTAACCTGTCGGTGAGCAATGTCGTGGCAAGTCAGCCTAATTCTAAACATAATGTGAAAGCTGTGGTACGGGTGACCTCGTCATCTAATTGTAATCGTTTTAGAGTGAATAATGATTTTGGAATTTCTCCTGTGGCTAAAGGAATATCCCCGTTTATTGAAATTTGTGTTAATGACGAGCCCGTTTCTGCATTGCTTGATTCTGGTAGTGTCGCATCCTTTATAAGCGAGGACTGGTTTTTATCTATGAAGAGTGTTTGCAAATTTCCAGAGTTAGAGCCTAACAATTAATCTTTTATTTCGGAAAATTGTTCAAACTTAAGTATTATGGGTAGTATGACAGTCAAAATCCATATTCTAAATTTTTCTTGGAAGTTTAAATTTTTTGTTGCCAGAAATCTTTCCTATTCTGTGGTCATTGGAGCTAATTTCATGTCACACGTTGGTATGCTTCTTGATTTTGGTGCTCGCAACTTATGGCTTAAGTTTAATCCGCAAAGTAAGTTATCGTTTAACCCGGTTTTATCTTCTCCTGCTGTCAATTCAGTTAGTGAACCTGTGACTATTGAGGATCTCGATCTGGAAAATTTAACGAGTCTTCAAAAGGATGCCATAAAGAGGTTATGTCAGGAGTATAGTGATGTATTTACGGACAAGTTGGGTGTAACCCATTTGATGGAGTACAAGATTGAGCTAACCGATTCTGTGCCGGTGCGTTCCAGCCCGTATCGTCTTGCCCCGCCCAAGATGGCTGAACTTCGTAAGATTATCGATAAGATGTTGGAAGAAGGTGTAATCCAACCCTCTATCTCTGCCTACTCATCCCCTGTATTTCTTGTGCCAAAACTTAACGGTGGTTTTCGGCCGGTGGTCGACTATAGGGCTCTTAATCAAATAGTTGTTTTGCAGTCCATCCCTTTGCCGGACCTTCACACATGTTTTAGTTGGTTTCGCAACGCGAAGGTGTTCACGATCCTCGATTTAAATTCTTCTACTTCCAAATTCCCCTCTCTCCGGAATCCAGGCATGTTACTGCTTTTTCCACTGACTGGAACCTGTTTGAGTATGCCCGTGTCCCGTTTGGCCTATCCACCGGGGCCGCTGTGTTGAGCAGACTTCTGGACAAGGTGTTTTCTGAAATTAAATTCAAGTTTGTGTACCACTACCTTGACGATGTGGTGATCTATTCTGAGTCCTTCGAGGAACACGTTGATCATCTGAAAGTTGTGCTTGATCGGTTGCGTGACGCTGGCCTTACCGTCAAATTGTCCAAAGTTTCCTTTGCCAAGCCCAAAATTTCCTTTTTGGGTCATATTGTTTCCGAATCTGGTATCTCCGTGGACCAATCTCGTACTCAGGCCATCAGAGATTTAAAACCACCCAAGAACGCCAAGGGTGTTGCTCGTTATATTGGTATGGTGAACTTCTTCCGTAAGTTCATCAGTAACTTTGCCGACCGTGCTGCTCCTCTAAATCAATTACGCAAAAAGGCTGTGAATTTTGAGTGGGGTCCCTCTCAGCAGGCAGCCTTCGAAGATCTTAAGCTTGCGCTCTCTAACGCCCCTGTGTTAGCCATTCCGGATTTGGGAAGCAGTTCATTGTGCAGACTGATGCGTCTGGTCGTGGTGTTGGTTGTGTCCTACTGCAAGAATCTGATCTGGGTAGGCAACCCATTCATACGCTCCTCGTACCTTAACGGACGCAGAGAGGAAGTATTCCATATACGAACTTGAGGGTTTAGCTGTGTTGTTCGCTCTAGAAAAATTCCGTATGTATCTTGAGCACACTAAGTTTCTCCTTGAGACCGATAACCAAGCCTTGAGCTGGGTGTTAGGGAAACCCCGTAAAACTGGTAGGATTGCCAGATGGGCAACTAGGATTCTGTCATTCCAGTTCACTGTCCACCACATTCGTGGGTCCGAAAATGCGGTAGCTGATTCATTAAGCCGCATGTATGAGGAAACAGCCGAAGAGGAAATTCAAGAATGTGAACCCGTAAACCTTGTATCACCTGTAAATTATGTCAATGTCGTTCTCAGCAATTCCCCTGTGCTTTTTGAGGATGTGAGACGATTCCAGAAAGAAGATCCCTCCTTATCTAGCCTAATTGACCGAATCAACTCTGGTGAAGTGATCAAGCCCTACTCTCTGAAGGATGGTGTATTGTGTTGTTCGTCTCGTCATGACCGTCTACCTAAAATTGTGCTCCCGTCGGTCCTCATTCCGGAAATCTTTCGTTACTATCACGAATCTCCTATTGGTGGCCACCTAGGAGTATTCAAGACCCGTGCTAAAATCAGACAGTTTTTCATTTGGCAAGCTATGGATGGCGACATCAGGAGGCTCATTAGAAATTGTGCTGCATGTAGTATTAGCAAACCTCCGGTTTCTACTAAGGTTGGCCTGTTGTCATCTGAACCAGCATCTAGACCCATGGAGAGGCTTTTAATCGACCATGTTGGGCCGTTCCCTCGCTCTGGTCGGGGAAACCAATTTGCGCTTGTTTGCACTGACGGTTTCACCCGGTTTAGTTGGATTTTCCCCACCAGACAGGCTACGACCAGTTCCGTCATAAAGTGTCTTAATTCCATCTTTTCATCTTTTGGGCCATGTCAGTACCTGGTGTCAGATAATGCCAAGTGCTTTGTATCTCATCAGTTCCGTCAATTCTTATTTGATTATGCTATTTGTCATGTAACCACCACTCCCTATTTTCCTAACCCGTCTCTCGCTGAGCGAGTCAATCGTAATCTCCGTTCTGCTCTGATTGCTTTCCACCACGACGACCATTCCAAGTGGGATTCTAATTTGCATTGGCTCAATTTTGCTTTCAACACCTCCGTGCATGAGAGCACGCAAGCCACCCCTTTTTCGTTAATGTTTTCCTTTATGGCTAATTCTCCGTTGTCTAATCTGTGGAACCTGCACGATCTCCTTCCAGACAGTTTCACGCCCGAGGATATGAGGCCGAAATTCGACAAGGCTAGAGAGAATATTAAGGTATCACATGACCAACTTGCCAAGCGACACAATGCCTGTCGCAAGCCAACTGATTTGGAAATTGGAGATGTTGTGTACGTCCGCAATTTCGAGCCCAAGGGCGTCAGTAATCTAGTTTCAAGCAAGTTGACCCCTCGTTTCAAGGGCCCATGTTATTTAGAGGCATTCCTGACTCCCGTTACTCTGCTTATTAGAAACCCCAAAGCAAACAAAATTTCCAGAGTGCATCTGTCGCACATTAAACGAGGTGGAGAGGTTTCTAATGAGGAAATGCTACCATAAATTTTGTAAACTGATTTTGTATAATGTAGAGTATCCCTAACCTTCATTGAAGCCTTCAGGCATCTGTTCCTTCTGGAATTTTGAACTGGATCAATCAACAACCGTGTCACAACTCAATCATCAAGCCATTTTACCAATTTTCGTTATTATAAAAAAGAAAGTTATCAAATATAACAAACTTTGAACCAACCACCAAAACTTATTTAACCTGAACTAGTGTCAGGATTTAACGTAGAATATAGAAGTGGAGGTTTTGCATTAATTTTTATAGCAGAATATGCAAGAATTTTATTTATGAGAATGTTATTTTGTGTAATATTTATATGAAATCTCTGCTGGGATACAAACTGTAACTGTTGGGTAATTCCCATTTTATGGTAAATTGTAAAATTGAAACTAATTTTGATGTTTTCATAAAAGATGCTAGCATGTAAGTTGGACTCGGTGGGAGACCTAACTCATGATATCTTATATACATGATTCCTTGGGAATTTAAGTGGTCATTCCTCTACCGTAGTTTCTTCCAAATGTATAGTCATTTAACTCATGTAATCTTGAAAGGTACTTCTAGTCTGTAAAAAGGTAAATTTGTAAATGAAATTTTGTAAGCACGGATCTAGGGCATGGTCAGAAATATTTTCTTCATATAAATTCAGCTTTGTTTCTCTTTTGTAAAATGTAGTAAGAAATTGTAATTTCTGTAAACCTTTTTGAAATAAGATTAACTTCTGTTTTGTAAATGGCTGGCCACGCGTCGCATAATATCTTGCACAATGCTTCCACCTACTTCGTTTAAAGCAAACTACATTGGACTTATTGAAAAATTTACCTAACGTGTCTCGGACTCTGAAAGCACTGCTGGTGCTGGTGTTCTGCGTTTCTGAAGACTCATGAACACAGTGAAGCTGTTAACTAAGTGGTTTGCGAGGTGATCAATTATCCCTTCACTGATAATCTGACCCTGCACTCTTCCTAACCAAAACGATGCGGTTTCGTCCATCAATTGGAGTTAACTGGTGAACATTATCTTCTGGAAACATGCTTGGTGAATCGACTAGTAAGGAGTACTGCCTATGCCTAGGCATATTCGTGAACGGTGTTCACGCTTAAGGGAGGGAGACTGTTACGTGCATTGCCCGTACCAACGTTTTTAAAAATGTATCTTACCTGGATGTGACTTCATGACATTTTGAAACGACCGCATGGTCGCTTGGTTCCTTTTGTGAACGAGAGATGGCGGCTGCTGTCGGACTTTGGCGCTTCTTCGCGTGGTTCCTTCTTCTCCACTAGAGTGTGTTGGTTGTGCCTTTTAAAACTCTTCCTATTCGTGGCATAATTGAAGGCAATTATATTCTACCACATGAAACAAAAGACTATATATACTTCATGCCGCCAAAACATTTTAGTGGTGTCGTGTGAATATTATTTGGTTTTCACATTGTCGTAATATGTGGCTAAATTTAATTGGTCCAATTTAAATAATCCTGGTGCATGCTGGGTGGCCTTCTTCGCTTTTGTCATCCATCTTGTGAATAATAGGTTGTGACTAATTGCTGGGAGAAGAACTACGCCTATTGTGAATCTCGCCAGGGCGAGGGCTTTGCCCTCGTCCACGCTAACTTGGGAATATATCCCAGTATTTGATGTTACATGAAGTATTAGTGTGCAACTATCATCTATGAAAATCGTGTAAATAGTTTCTTCGGCCTTAATATGGAAATGCGATATTGGTGTGCTTCTCTTCGACCGGCAGTTGTCAGCCATCACATATTTTATTTATTTTTGATGATATAAATCCTTTAAGGATATCTAAGTAGTGTTTAAAAAATTAGTGTTTCCCCTAAAGGTATGTTTTGCATTTTATTATTTTAAATTATTGGAGCTCCATATTTTGCATCGTGTTTTGAGTGTTTGTTTTGGTTCTGAAAGGTTGACCTTGGAATAGATATGTCACCTATGAAAATGTAAATTTTTTGTTAAACTATATTTGTCTGGGGAACACTACTGTTTTTCTTCTTATTTTATTATTTGGCATCTGGGTAAGGCATTTTCTTCTTATAATATTATTGTACTGGCCAGACGAATCTATTAACACTAGGCCTAAATTGGTTCATTAGTCGGTCGGTTTTTAGTCTGATCCGTTGCCTGTAAAAACTATTTGATCTCGTAGTGTCTTGAGTTTGTTTATATCTAGCTGTTTTCTCACTGGAGAAGATTTAATTTTAAAATGTAAATTACGCGTTTCACATAAATACGTTCTGATGTACCTTCAACTGTTCTTGGTCGCCATGGTAACTTGTTGACTGTAGTGCATTGTGGGTTTTTGTTTTTTCTGGCGTGTTTTGAAGTGCACGTTCTTGGGTCATGGTGATGTTGGTTAACTTATTTGTTTTAAATTTTCCTTTGGTTTTCATTTTTTGGAGTTTTCTTGGTACTCCTACGTTATTCTTTCGTTACCTTGTTTATGGTAATAATTTTGCACTAGTTTTTTTTCTGATTCTCCAAGGCCCTCATGGTCCAGCTTGGGAATATGTCTGGTGTTTATTAAGTTTTTATTTGGTTTGTAGCTTTTCATTTTCTTGCCCCAGGTAATTGTTAATTGATATCGGCCTTAATTTTTTTTATTTCTACAGTGAGAATTCTAGCTGAGGTTTTGTTTTATTTTGTAATTTATGCTCCCTGATGCATGTTCTGTTTTCTGGTGGAGGTGTTTTCCTTTTAAATTTTAACATTAAATTTTTATTTTCAATTTTTAAACAACTGTTGTGGCATTATTTCGTCGACGACAATTCCATTAGTTATTGAGGGGTGTCTGCAGAATAGCCTGTGCGTTGTCCCCTTGTCCACCTTCCTTCTACCCCTTTGGAGTTCTTCTGTTGGGGCATGTCTTCTGGAGGTGATTTTGTTGCTGAAGCGAGGCGGCCCTATAAATAAAAGGTAAGTAGGCTCATCCACCCTGGCCAGTCCACGTGTCAATTATCATCATCATTATCATCATCATCATGATCATTATAATCCTCATCACTATTACTATATAGTCCTTTTTGATCCTTTTGCAATACCACATTTTGCACAGTCTGTGTTGCCTTTGATAATGTTGGGAGTTTTTCAGACATTGACAACTGTCCAAACACGAATTTCTGAGGAGATGATACATGCTTCTTAACAAACAATGCACTATCTTGAGATGCAATATCTTTTTCTGAGACAAGTGTTTTAGCATTTTGAAGAGTTTTTTTTAAACAGCAACGATGTTTTATCTGGTACACTACATTGATGATCACTCACACTTAAGACATCACTATTTTTACTTTTCAGCTCACCTCGACACTGTTTTGAACGATGTTTTTAACAACGCCAAATAACAGTTCCATTTTTATTGGTTCGTTTTACAATATATGTATATCCTTTATAGAAAGCGTATGGCATACCATTGCTATTTGTTGATACTTCCATGTCAATTGTCAAGCATGAACTAATCTCTAGCAAAGTTCACTCGATAATATAAATAATAGTTTAAAGTGAGAGGAAAAGTGGGTGCAAAAGTGGGTGCAAAAGTGGGTGCAAAAGTGAGTGCAAAAGTGTGTGCAAAAGTGGGTGCAAAAGTGAGTGTAAAAGGGAGTGCAAAAGTGGGTGCAAAAGTGAATGCAAAAGTGGGTGCAAAAGTGAATGCAAAAGTGGGTGCAAAAGTGGGTGCAAAAGTGAATGCAAAAGTGGGTGCAAAAGTGGTTGCAGAAGTGGGTGAAAAAGTGGGTGCAAAAGTGGGTGCAAAAGTGGGTGTAAAAGGGAGTGCAAAAGTGGGTGCAAAAGTGAATGCAAAAGTGGGTGCAAAAGTGGGTGCAAAAGTGAGTGCAAAAGTGGGTGCAAAAGTGGGTGCAACAGTGGGTGCAACAGTGGGTGCAAAAGTCAGTGCAAAAGTCAGTGTAAAAGGGAGTGTAAAAGTGAGTGCCAAAGTGGGTGCAAAAGTGGGTGCAAAAGTGAGTGCAAAATTGGATGTAAATGTGGGTGCCGCTTAGAGTAGGCATGAATTTTACTAGAATGTGATTTGAGTAAATGTAATTTCTAAACTCAAGTAGTGAATAGTCAGTTGGTTTTGATCTATGCAAGCGTAAACATGTCACATACACTGGTGATGGATACTCAAGGCTTTAAGGTCAACGAAAACAAGTACAGTATATATTTAAAGAGGTGGCTATCATTGATTGCACAACACGCGGGTTACCATATCTTTTTTCGGACTAGTGTTTTATCATTTGAAGTGTTTTTTTTAAACAGCAACGATGTCTTATCTGTCACACTACATTGATGATCACTCACACTTAAGACCTCACTATTTTTACTTTTTAGCTCACTTTGACACTGTTTTGAACGATGTTTAGAACAATGTCAAATAACAGTTCCATTTTATTGGTTCGTTTTACAATATACGTATAACCTTTATAGTATGCATATGGCGTACCATAACTATTCGTTGATACTTCCATATCAATTTTCAAGCATGAAATAATCTCCAATAAATTTCGCTCGATAATAGAAATAATAGTTTAAAGTGGGTGCAAAGGTGGGTGCAAAAGTGGTTGCAAAAGTGAGTGTAAAAGTGGGTGCAAAAGTGGGTGCAAAGTTAATGCAAAAGTGAATGTAAAAGTGGGTGCAAAAGTGGGTGCAGTTTATAGTAGGCATGATTTTTACTAGAATGTGATTTGAGTAAATGTAATTTCTAAACCCAAGTAGTGAGTACTCAGTTGGTTTTGAATTATGCAAGCGTAAACATGTCTCATACACTGATGATGGATACTCAAGGCTTCATGGTCAACAAAAACAAGTATATAGTTAAAGAGGTAGCTATTATTGATTGCACAACACTGAATCTATTTTTGAAATTTTGACAAAGGGCCTATGTGCACTTTTGTTAATATCTCGTGAACCAATAAGACTAGGGCATTGCATGAGGTATTGTTGGACTTTTTGCCGAAGACTGCTGGTAAACACCTATTTTCCCACGACCTTTTTAAAAGTGGCGGCTAACCCACGAGGGGTGATTAAAAAGTAATCCAAGCGGCGCTTGTCGATAAGCAAACCAATAATCAAAGGGGGGTATGACAGACCTTGAGGCGATAACCCCTTTTGATTGCTACCTGTTAATTTGCCCCTTTGGACTGGTCCCCGTTGACTAGTCCCTCTGGACGGGTCCTTTTTGAAGGGAGTCATTTTTGACTGGCCCCTGCTGACGGGTCACTGTGGACGGGTCCCTGTTGACAGGTCCTTTTGACTAATCCCTTTGGACCGGTCCCTTTGGACTGATCCTATGGGTTGGCCCATGCATTTAGCCAAATTATGTCAAAGGGACGGGTCCAAAGGGATTTGTCAAAAGGACCTGTCAACAGGGACCCGACCACAGTGACCCGTCAGCAGGGGCCCGTCAAAAATGACTCCCTTCAAAATGGACCCGTCCAGAGGGACTAGTCAACGGGGACCAGTCCAAAGGGGCAAATCAACAGGGATCAATCAAAAGGGGTTATCGCCTCAAGCTCTGTCATACCCCCCTTTGAATATTGGTTTGCTTATCGACAAGCGCCACTTGGATTACTTTTTAATCACCCCTCGTGGGTTAGCCGCCATCTTTAAAAAGGTCGTGAGAACATAGGTGTTTACCAGCAGTCTTCGGCAAAAAGTCCAACAATACCTCATACAATGCCCTAGTCTTATTGGTTCGCGAGATATTAACAAAAGTGCACATAGGCCCTTTGTCAAAATTTCAAAGAAAGATTCAGTGTTGTGCAATCAATAATAGCTACCTCTTTAACTATATACTTGTTTTTGTTGACCATGAAGCCTTGAGTATCCATCATCAGTGTATGAGACATGTTTACGATTGCATAATTCAAAACCAACTGAGTACTCACTACTTGGGTTTAGAAATTACATTTACTCAAATCACATTCTAGTAAAAATCATGCCTACTATAAACTGCACCCACTTTTGCACCCACTTTTACATTCACTTTTGCACTCACTTTTGCACCCACTTTTGCACCCACTTTTACACTCACTTTTGCACCCACTTTTGCACACACCTTTGCACCCACTTTAAACTATTATTTCTATTATCGAGCGAAATTTATTGGAGATTATTTCATGCTTGAAAATTGATATGGAAGTATCAACGAATAGTTATGGTAAGCCATATGCATACTATAAAGGTTATACGTATACTGTAAAACGAACCAATAAAATGGAACTGTTATTTGACGTTGTTCAAAACATCGTTCAAAACAGTGTCAAATTGAGCTAAAAAGTAAAAATAGTGAGGTTTTAAGTGTGAATGATCATCAATGTAGTGTGACAGATAAGACATCGTTGATGTTTAAAAAAACACTTCAAATGTTAAAAAACTAGTCCGAAAAAAAGATATGGTAACCCGCGTGTTGTGCAATCAATGATAGCCATCTCTTTAAATATATACTGTACTTGTTTTCGTTGAACTTAAAGCCTTGAGTATCCATCACCAGTGTATGTGACATGTTTACGCTTGCATAGATCAAAACCAACTGACTATTCACAACTTGGGTTTAGAAATTACATTTACTCAAATCACATTCTAGTAAAATTCATGCCTACTATAAGCGGCACCCACTTTTGCACCCACATTTACATCCAATTTTGCACTCACTTTTGCACCCACTTTTGCACCCACTTTTGCACTCACTTTTACACTCCCTTTTACACTGACTTTTGCACCCACTTTTGCACCCACTTTTGCACCCACTTTTGCACTCACTTTTGCACCCACTTTTGCACCCACTTTTGCACCCACTTTTGCACCCACCTTTGCACCCACTTTAAACTATTATTTCTATTATCGAGCGAAATTTATTGGAGATTTCTTCATGCTTGAAAATTGATATGGAAGTATCAACGAATAGTTATGGTAAGCCATATGCATACTATAAAGGTTATACGTATATTGTAAAACGAACCAATAAAATGGAACTGTTATTTGACATTGTTCAAAACATCGTTCAAAACAGTGTCAAAGTGAGCTAAAAAGTAAAAATAGTGAGGTCTTAAGTGAGAGTGATCATCAATGTAGTGTGACAGATAAGACATCGTTGCTGTTTAAAAAAACACTTCAAATGTTAAAACACTAGTCCGAAAAAAAGATATGGTAACCCGCGTGTTGTGCAATCAATGATAGCCACCTCTTTAAATATATACTTTACTTGTTTTCGTTGACCTTAAAGCCTTGAGTATCCATCACCAGTGTATGTGACATGTTTACGCTTGCATAGATCAAAACCAACTGACTATTCACTACTTGGGTTTAGAAATTACATTTACTCAAATCACATTCTAGTAATATGCATGCCTACTATAAGCGGCACCCACTTTTGCACCCACATTTACATCCAATTTTGCACTCACTTTCGCACCCACTTTTGCACCCACTTTTGCACTCACTTTTACACTCCCTTTCACACTGACTTTTGCACTGACTTTTGCACCCACTTTTGCACCCACTTTTGCACTCACGTTTGCACCCACTTTTGCACCCACTTTTGCATTCACTTTTGCACCCACTTTTGCACTCCCTTTTACACCCACTTTTGCACCCACTTTTGCACCCACTTTTGCACTCACTTTTGCACCCACTTTTGCACCCACTTTTGCACTCACTTTTGCACCCACTTTTGCACCCACTTTTGCATTCACTTTTGCACCCACTTTTGCACCCACTTTTGCATTCACTTTTGCACCCACTTTTGCATTCACTTTTGCACCCACTTTTGCACTCTCTTTTACACTCACTTTTGCACCCAATTTTGCACTCACTTATGCACCCACTTTTGCACCCACTTTTGCACCCACTTTTCCTCTCACTTGAAACAATTATTTATGTTATCGAGTGAACTTTGCTAGAGATTAGTTCATGCTTGACAATTGACATGGATGTATCAACAAATAGCAATGGTATGCCATACGCATTCTATAAAGGATATACATATATTGCAAAACGAACCAATAAAAATGGAACTGTTATTTGGCGTTGTTCAAAACATCGTTCAAAACAGTGTCGAGGTGAGCTGAAAAGTAAAAATAGTGATGTCTTAAGTGTGAGTGATCATCAATGCAGTGTACCAGATAAAACATCGTTGCTGTTTAAAAAACTCTTCAAAATGCTAAAACAGTTGTCCCATAAAAAGATATTGCATCTCAAGATAGTGCATTGTTTGTTAAGAAGCATGTATCATCTCCTCAGAAAGTCATGTTTGGACAGCTGTCAATGTCTGAAAAACTCCCAACATTATCAAAGGCAACACAGACTGTGCAAAATGTGGTATTGCAAAAGGATTAAAAAGGACTATATAGTAATAGTGATGAGGATTATAATGATCATGATGATGATGATGATAATGATGATGATAATGATGATGGTTATGATGATGATGATGATGAAGATAATAATGATAATGCTAATGCTTTGTTTACACCTAAAAATCATTTGTTAAATTTGTCTACTGGAACAATCCAAGTAAGCTAATCCGGCGGCTTCAGCAACTGCATGTCTATAAACAGGCTGGTTATACTGAATATGAGGAAGAACTATTGGATATAGGAAATGAGCTTCGTCGTGCTAAAATTATTATGTAATGGATCCACATAACCGTTTAAACTATTTCTTAACAATACATGTTATATTTTCTACCACTATGCTACCATTTTGCTCTCACTTTTGCTATCACTTCAAACTGTACATATTATATATAAAAGCCAACGCTAAATGATTTTATTATCAGAACAGTTATAACCTTTGTAGTGAGCAAATCATACTAACAGGTTAGTTGCTGATATGGAACTTACTACAACTAACAAAGGTAAACAACGTGTACTCTATAAAGGCTACTCTTATAACTATAATCGTCAAAATGTAAAAGGAATAATATTTTGGCGATGCTCAAAAGAGAGGTCAAAATGATGTCGAGTTAATATAAAAAGTAGAAATGGTAAGGTTTTAAGTGCGAGTGATCATCAATGTGGTGTACCAGATGAAACACTGTTGGTGTTAACAAATAATCATGACAATGCTAAAAAGCTAGTACAAGAAAAAAATGTTGCTACTCAAAATAGTGCAGTGTTTATTGAGCAACATTTAACCCCTGCCGTAAAAGTTATGTTTAATCCATCTTCCACATCTCAAGAGTCATCAACATCACAAACTATGCAAAAGGTTGTGTTGTTGTTGTTGTTTTAAGTGACTGAACTACAAGGTTATCTACCCTTCATATGCAAGAGAATCAAAAAGGACTAAATAGTAATAGAGAAAAAAGAAATGTATTTTGAATGTAACTATTGTACACGTACTTATATTATATAAATAAAAATATTGTATGGGTATTGTCTGTTTTTTCTTAATTGCTATACCCACGTCCTACTATATTAATGCCATTGTTAACCATCAACAGTCTCCACCTATTTTCAGAAAGAAAGTGATCTTAAACAATACACTCTATCTATGGTTTTTGTACCGAGTATCATAATAATACAGTGTCGTCTAGCCATGTTCAGGCAATAGTAATGTTAGGTAAGGGGTTCGAACCCTTGCTTCCTTGTACAGGAATAGTTTTTACTCAACAGCAACCCACAATACTGTACTTTGAAACATGTCACATCTCATTACAAAATGTCAACTGTATCGTTTTCTAAGACCCCAACTGCTGGCTAGTAGCTAGCAGACTGTGCAACAGAAACAGTGTCACCATGTTCATCCTTTAAAAAAAATTCAACATTTATTATTGTTTTTCTTATTATTGTTCATTAAGAGTAGTGTAAAGTTGTCTTTGTGACGTAACGGTTATAATAGTTAGCTGGCACTCTAAAGCTCTTGAGTTCAATTCTTGCTTTAACATAAAATTTTAAAAGTATATTAGAACTAAAACAGGTCTACTCAGTCTCGGGTGATCCAAATAAGTAGATGTGGTTTGATTCACACTTTAACGATAGAACACGACGGTTTTTTATTTTTTTAAATAATGATAGCCATTTGTTCATTTTTTTTTCATTTTCACATTTCACACATTGCCATTTGTCAATTTTCCATGTACACGATTTGAAAATGTCAGTTTAAAGTTTTTGGATTTCATGATATGGAAACAAGAATTTTCCATTTTGTTGTTTACACATTTGTCAATATCCCATTTACATTTTTAAATGTCAGTTTTAAGTTTTTAAATTGTGTTGATATGGAAACATGGATTTCCTATTTTTTAGTTTTGTAAAACACACATTTGCTGATTAAAATTTTCTTGAAATCACCTTAATGGAAGTGCTTGGCCATGGCAATAGTGCATTCTCTTTCTGTTTGTTTCCAAAAACATATAGGCCTACTACTACTACTACTACTACTACTGTAGGTAAGACTGTTTTAAAAAAATAACACCTATCTACCGCTGCATTTTAAAAAGCCACAAGTGTTAAAAAAACTACAGTATACTATTTACCATTTGCTATATACATTAATTACCCCACCATCCTACCTTGCCGTGTTTGCTTTGGTTGAACAATCAATGCTACCCACGCACACACACACACTTTCTCTCTCTATCATTCTATCTATAGTCATACATTCATACAACCATACCTGTCTTTGAAAAACAAATACAACCACGCTATTTATCCTTGACATGCACACTTATCCCAAATAACTTTTAGTTATACATTTAACATTTACTATTACAAAAAAATGTTTCCACTATTTACAATTACAAAAATGAATATTTACAAAATACTAAATCTACTGGTTACAAAAAAGCCATGTCTCTAAACAATAAAATATAGAAGTTACACCTCCACCTCGTGGTTATAACCCTATGGTAAGCTAATGCATAGGTCATTCATCTGCACTCATTTGCTATCCATCAAGGTAAAAGTGCATTTTCTCTGTTCCACAAGATACAAATTTGATTGCTGGATTGTATCCTGCACTGTTTATGCGATATAGCTTTGCCAGTTCATAAAACCGCTAGGTAGTTCTCTACATATAGCAATTTTACCACTGCTCTACCTACGCCTTTTGCTCTTTTGGCTTTCTTACAGTCTAGTGTGTGATAAACAGCATTAACTGTATATCAAACCCAGTTCACCTTTGTATTTGTAATCCTAGTAATAATTTGAAAAGACACAAATGTAATCAGTTTTGAACGTTATCTCTGTTTTGTTTTGTTTAATATGTTTATGACATGCATATTAACCTGAAATCGAACCCTCGTGAAAAGGCTACACCACCATGGCCTTGTTTCTTATTTTAACTCGTTCTAGGCCTCAGACCTGGAAATCGAGTTAAGACCACCAGTACAAGAGCTAAAAGTGCTTAACACTGCAACACAAAATTGATAGCTGGTAACATTATACAACCGGGAATGATTATATTTCTGTTAGCAATGCATTTTGTCATCAGCCTACTGTCTGAGCACTGACAGCAACACAGTTTAGTTTAGAACAAGCGAGTGTGTGTGTATAAATTATTAGCCTCAAGTATTTAAAGCTTGTTGTGTGTAGCGACCATCTTGTCCCGGTAACCACTGTGCATTTTTGTGTTTTAGCTATCCTCTTTAACCAATCAATTAAAGATAGTCTACTCTTAATTCTTGAATCGATAAATCAGAGTTTGTGTACACCGTTCGTCATTTATTAACCCATACCTGCAACCTATACTCTCTCTATACTGCAGTTTGATCTGAAAAACAAGTTTCAATGGTAAAAGACTTGTCAGTCACCATACATGTAGCCTACACTAATTCTTTCTCTACCTAGCTATGTTTCATCACACACATGGTAAACATCTCACATGTTCGTATCCGATTATTAGTTTATAAAATCTCAGGTCGATGACCTTGATGTATTGGGTATTTTGGGTAAATTCATTGGCCATGGGGAAGGGTTGACCATTCTAAGTCCTATAACACCTCACATGTTGATATTCGATTATTAGTTTATAAAATATTAGGTCAATGACCTTGCTGTTTTGAATCTTTTGGGTAAATTCGTTGGTCATGGAAAAGGGTTGACCATCCTGAGTCCCATGACACCTCACTTGAGCCTCTCTGATTATTAGTTAGCGAGATATTAACAAAAGTGCAGTTAGGCCCTTTTGACATAAATAAATAATATATTCAAAAACAGAATGTCACCTCAAGTCCAACGACCTCTCATACAGCTCCCTAGCCTTATTGATTCATGAGATATTAAAAAGCTAATGACCTATTAGTTTTGGATCTTTTGGTAATTTAAAAAAAAATAACTCATCTATAAATCATTATTCAAAAAGCCCGCCCGCTTACAAAAACCCCAAGTGCGCATGCGTAAAAACAAAAAACAAACATGTTAATTCATAGTAGCAATCGGCTCTTCACATGCGTTTCATGTGGAACAACGTTTAATTTCATCATAGCATTAGGGACCATGGGCCAGTCCATAGGGACCAGGCCAAAGGTACCGGTCTAAAGGGATTAGTCAAAAAGGACCCGTCAACAAGGATCCGTCCACAGGGACTCGTCCACAAGGACCTGTCAACAATGACCAGTCCAAAGGGGCCCGTCCACAGGGACCCGACCACAGGGACCTGTTAACAAGGACCTGTCAACAAGGACCTGTCAACAGGGACCCGTCAACAAGGACCTGTCAAAAATGACTCCCTTCAAAAAGGACCCGTCCAAAGGGGCTAGTCAACAGGGATCAGTCCAAAGAAACAAATCACCATGGATCAATCAAAAGAGGTTATCGCCTCAAGGTCTGACATACCCCTCTTTGATTATTGGTTTGTCTATCGACAAGCACCACTTGGAAATCGTTTTGATCACCCCTCGTGGGTTGGGTTAGGTTAGGTTACACTACAGTCACCATCTTTAAAAAGCCCGCCCTCTCACAAAAGCCATGAGTGGACATGTGTAAAAAATCGGAAAACAAGCATATTAATTCATAATGACATTCCACCATACACATGTCTCTTGTGTGGAACAACGTTTAATTCCATATTGGACTTCAAACTCTCACATGTTCCACTTGAAAAGCGAGATTTTCTAAAAAAATTCAATTTCACCCCATAGTAGGGGTAGGTTTTACTTTGGGGTGGGGATATGTTGTCCATTGGAAAGGGAGTGTCAGCCCGAGTTCAATGACACCTCGTACAAGTCTCTAGCCTGATTGATTCGCGAGATATTGCCATTTTAGTATTCCAGCGGTGGAGCGGTGGCGGTGGGTTTTGAACTCTCCAATTCACACTACTTACTGACATCACTACATCACTACTCATCTCCCACAATGGTTAATTTCACACTCGCCACCTCCAACCCAAACTCATACGGAAGGTAGTTATCAAAGGACTACACGATACAATCTCTACGGAGAGAATCAGCCAGGCCCTCACTCACCAAGGCTGATGGATATTGAGCGAGTTGTACTGCTCACCTCGCAAGTGGACAGAACACGAAAACTGCCACTCTTCCTCGTTTGCCATTCAACCACAGACCCTGAATTAAACATATTCAATATAAAATCCCTACTGTACGACTCGGTAGAAATAGTCAGGTACCAGGGTCCCACTGGCGCTATTCAATGCTTTCAATGCCAATCCTACGGCCATGCCTCCAACGGTTGCCATTGCAAGGCCCGCTGCGTAACTTGCTCCCAGAATCACAAACTTATCAAGAGTACCCACACTACGGGAAGTGGGAAGTAAAACCTACCTGCGCAAACTGCGACAAGGAACATACTGCTAGCTACAGAGGTTCTGAAACCTACCGCAACCTGCTAACCACCTACAACAATAGACTTCCATCAACCCGAAAGGCCCCAGTGGGCCCCATTCAACAAAGAAATATAGTAAGAAGCATTCTGTCTTTCGCCAACGCCATAAACCAGACCCAACCTCCCTCCCCCCTCAATCCCAACCCTCTCAACAAGCTCCTGCAATCAACAACACCAACTTCCCGGGCCTCGCCGAGACTAATCCCGACTCCCAGGCCACGGCCGTCCCACTTCAAACAACTACTGCCCATGGCACATCAAACGCAACCACCAGTACATCCGGAGATATGCTACAAATATTCAAACTACTCACTGACCCCTCCCTAAGGGACATCCTCGTCCTTATTAAAGACACCCTCCTTCGCCTCGCCACAGCACCAGACACTCCCGCCAAACTCCAAATCCTTTTCGACGCCGCGCCGTCTCACAGTACATCTTCAATGGGAAGCCTTAAGCTACCTCAAGGCAACCTGAGAATCATGGCCTGGATTGCACAGCGCGCCAAGCCCCAAGAAGGAGAACTAAGAGAAGGCCTGCGCGAACAGAAGATCGATGTGGCCCTTCTCGGCGAGACGGACCTCAAACCTAAAGACAAATTATTCGTGAGAGGATACAGAATCTACAGGAACGATCGCCCAGGACTTCGAATAGGTGGAGGCACGGCCATCTTAGTTTAAACTGAGTTTGAGCATTCCCGGGTACCCACACCGAATAACTTGAAATTTCTTGAAGCCACTGCCGTAGAAGTGAAACTAAATAATGGTTTTTACCACCTAGTCTCCCGTTACTGGCCCCCACGTTCACCGAATGATCCGACTGATTTGGCATCATTGCTTCCTGCGGACGATACCCCAGTAATCTTAGCAGGCGACTTTAATGCCAAAAACCAACTATGGGACAGTCGGTTGACTCAAGTCAGAGGCAGGAGAGTGGTAAAATTCTGTCAAGACCATAACTGCCTTGCCCATAGGCCACCGGGTCACACATTTTCCCCTTGGGATGCCAACCTTCTATCGGATCTCTTGGATATTGCCATCAGCAAGAACCTAGACATTCCGATAAAAATGGACAACCTCAACAGACTAAATTCAGATCACGACCCTATCTTAATCACACTTAACTCAAACTATACCCCTTCCCGCACCGAAATCCCTCTTCATACCAGGAAAATCAATTGGACCCAATACAAAGTCACACTATAAAGTACCGTCGCTGGCAATTCCAGCATTCGCAGCAAGGAAGACATAGACTCCCTTGTTGAGAAGTTAACCAACTCCTTCATACAGGCAGCCACCACGGCCGCTACAGGCCCCTCACACAGACGCAGTCAACCCCCCTGTGGGGAATTGAGACGTTGCAACTCTTGAGAGTTGCAATCTATGGATTGCGATTTATGATTGTATTTTGTTTTTATTGTTACTACTTGACTTGTCACTTCGTGAGACTGAATAAAGATCAGATTGTAGTGTTCCCGTTATCCATTTCTATTAGCCACAACATTTGGTGCCGTAAACACTCGGGATATCGCATGATATCAAGTGCTTTTAAGGAATAATCTGGTTAGGTCTATACTGCAGGAATTGAAGCCTCTCGTAAGTTTTTACTCTGCAATTGCATTACGGAACCTCCAGACTGTGAGGGAAGACTTGCAATTACACTATACTGGACGGAAGGTTTCCAACTTCGCAACCGACTACAGATAAGTGACAAAGCTACACATTTGTAAACCGAATAACTGTTGAATAACTCAAATAACTTCTTGTTTGGTTATGTATGTGTGTAATAACAGTATGTTTCGTTCGTGCATATTGTAGTGTCAACTGGTGCTAAGCATAGATATTATAAATTTGGAGCGCAGGCCATAGATAATATAAAACTGACCATAGTAATTAACGCACAATCTAAGCGTCGACACCAGCGATCCTAGTAGCACCTGACCGAAAATCATTCGATACTTCAGATAACAGATTGACAACTCTTTGCCTTGCACATTTCCGTGAACACACGTACAACATGAGCAATAACGATCAAACAGATGGAATTTTACACAATCTAAGAAGAAAGCGAACCAGACAGAGGGCAAATACAACACGCTTTGTTACGGAAATTAACAGTTTCACTGATAATACTTCATTCGAAGACTGGGAGCACTACCGAGATAGACTACAGGAAACTCTCAACAACTTAACCACACTTGATGATTCTATACATGAGTTACTATCGGACACTGAATACGATACTGATGTTCAGAGTTGTGAAGAATATATAGACTCAGCGAAACGCGCTATCACAAGGGCATCGAGAACAATTACAAGTAAATTGTCAAATTCAGCCGCTAATTTAAGTATCCCTGAATCACTGCCAACTACACCTACTATTCCAATCCAGGCTTCACACTCAGTTCGACTCCCGCCAATTAAGCTAGAATCCTTCGCTGGTGACATCGCAACTTGGCCACGTTTTTGGGAGCAATTCGAGTCATCCGTTGATAAAGACCCTTTCCTTCCTACCATAAATAAACACATATTTTTGCGCGGGTACTTGGAAGCCGAGCCGAAGCGGCTAGTCGACGGAATCGCCGTAATAGCAGATACATACGAGCAAACGAAACGGATTCTACAAGCTCGCTATGGCGATAAAAACAGAATAATACAGGCGCACTTAGACTACTTAGAGGGGATCAGACCTATTCAGCTCGCTACTCCTGAAGCACTCAACGACACGTTCATCGATTGCCATCGACACATACAAGCTCTTCGTGCGCTGGGAGAAGACGTAAACGGCTACGGGAGAGTTCTTGCTCCAAAAATACTTAGAAGGTTTCCCGCTGATATTTGTCGCCGTTGGATAATTCAGACGAAGAGGGAAAATATCTCGGAAGGCGATATTCTCAAGCTCATGGAATTCTTGGGAGAAGAGGTAGATGGGGCTATGGTGACGCACAAGATTCGTGGATCTACATCTGCGTCGACTCATGTTCCCGCGACAGCAGCACTGCACGTTGATTCAAATAAGAAACAATCCAATAGGAAGGTTGCACCGGAACCATTTTGTGTCTTTTGCGAATCCCGCGGACACTGGGCGCAAGAATGCAAGACAGTTTCTAACGTTAACGATAGGCTTACCAAACTCAGGAACACGAACCGCTGCTTTCTATGCTTGAACCGTGGACACTCCGTGAAGAACTACAACCGAAAGGGTAAGGCATTCTGTTCTTCCTGCAAAGCCTTGCATCACAGATCTGTCTGCAGTAGAAACTTATCTACTAATTCAGCGGCATTCATTACGTCCGTTAACAAGATAGATTCTCTTCCATCCGACTTTACTTACCTGCAGACCGCGCGAGTATGGGTTACGGGTCCCAATGGGCGAACTAAACAGACGCGTTGCATACTGGATGCTGGAAGTCAATCCAGTTTTATCCTTGAGTCTCTAGTTAACGAACTGAAACTCGAAGTTATTGGCCGCCAAGCCTTAACTATTGGCGCCTTTGAATCGTCTCCAACCAATCGGAGTGTGCGTAAACTTGTTAAGTTTTCCATAAAGAGCATCTGGACAAACTGGGCTACAAATATTACTGCATTTGAGAGTAGCCATGCCTTTTCAGCTCATCCGGTCGTTCCTGATGATGTTAATATGTTAGCACACACTCAAAAACTACAGTTGGCTGACCCAAAGAATGAATCAGAGCCACCTTTGCCTATCGAAATACTTATTGGAGGAGATTGTTATTGGAAAATCGTAAAGGACACTTCACCAGTGCGCATTTCCACCTCCGTGGTACTCATACCAACCATGTTTGGATGGGTATTGACAGGAAATCGATCAGGCATCACCTTGAATTCATCACTGGTAAACCATATTCATTCTGAACAGATACCCTCACCTTTAGATGAGACACTCAGACAGTTCTGGGATCTGGAAACAATGGGAATCAGGGAAAGCCAGGATAAATATTTCAGTTCCAATAACTCTGCGATACTTAAGGAATTTCATTATTCTTACCGAATAGAAGACCATCGGCGTGTGGTCTCTCTTCCTAGAAAATCAGGTATCATCTTGCCCAACAACCATGCTAATGCGGTAAAAGGATTCAACGCATTGCAAAAGAGACTAGAGGCGAATGAACCTTTGAAGGAGATTTATTATTCACAGATGATGGACTATATTATAAAACGCCATGTTGAACATGCTCCTTCTGAAACAACTGGTGATACGTTCTACTTGCCTCACCATTTAGTTAAGAAGTGTAAATCTGGGAAAACGAAATGGAGGATTGTGTTTGATGCATCTTCTCGTCAAGGAGGTGGTCCGTCCCTTAACGAGGCCCTCGAAATGGGGCCAAATTTACTGCCTGAGATACTTTCTGTTCTCCTCAGATTCAGAAGCTACCCGATAGCCATCATTGGTGATGTCTCTCAGGCATTCTTACAACTTGTACTCGATTCCAAAGATCGAGACTTGACCAGATTCTTCTGGTACGATGTGATTGACAAAGGCGAAGGAGTGTACGAAACAACAGATGAAGTCGTAATATACTGTTTTGCTCGCGTTCCCTTTGGTCTAACTTGCAGTCCTTTTTTACTTTCAGCGACACTAAGGGAACTAACCAATATCCATGACTCTGCCTTCTCAAATGCTGCCGCCCTTATAGATTGTAGTACGTACATGGATGACTTTGTAACCGGCGGTGAAACTGAGAACCAAGTGATCAAACTTTATTATGAACTCACAGGACTGCTAAACACAATTCACATGCCCATGGCGAAATGGGCGACGAACTCTCAACAACTGAAGTGCATCTGGACGTCCGAAGGTCGGGTACTAGAGACCAATACGCAAGTATTAGGAGTGAAATGGTCCACTGAAACTGACACTTTCTACATAGACGACCATGATATCACCGATAATTTCAAGCAGGAACCCGCTAGTACGAGATTACTGTTACAAAATACTTCACGATTTTATGACCCTTTGGGACTTTTAACACCGGTATCGATTATTGGGAAAATACTGTTCCAAGAAACCTGGTGCAGAGGGATTGGATGGGACGAACTCTTACCACATGATACAGCCGTGCGTTGGCATAATTGGATACTTCGTTTCTTGCAACATGCTCGAAGAAAAGAACGGTTCTCAGGGGGAGTTAACAGCACCAGAGCTTCAAAACTCACGCAAATATTGGATTCAAACGGTACAAAAAGAGTGTTTCCCTGCAGAATAACTGGCTCTAAGAGACGGTGTAGCTCTGCCAAATGAATCAAGAATAGCTCGCTTCAACCCATTTCTGGAGGTTCAGAGATTCGTTGATAGACGAGGTATACCACACACGGTATATACTGATAATGCTCAGACGTTTCACGCGACCAACAGAGAACTCGAGTCCATCTGGACTTCTCTCACAGCCCCTCCTACTCATCAGTACTTCGCTCATCATAACATCACCTGGCGATTTATTCCTCCAAGGGCGTCTTGGTGGGGAGGATGTGGGGAGAGGATGGTAGGCACAACCAAGCGGTGTCTGCGAAAGATACTGGGGAAATCATTAATCGGCGAGGAAGCATTGAACACCACTTTGCTAAATATCGAAGCCGCCATTAATTTGAGGCCCATCACCCAAGACAGAGAAAATGCACTAACGCCGGCACACTTTCTGATTGGACAGCGCTTCACCACGATACCGACTGGACCTGCATGTGCGGGGAATGAAGATCTGCCCAAAGTGCTGACTGCGCAACAGAAGGTATCGGATGATTTTTAGAAACGCTGGACGAAGGAGTATCTCCTGGAATTGAGAAATTTCCATGAAGTTCATCGACCACGGGGAAAAGTTCCGCAATTAAGGGTCGGTGACCTAGCACTTCTCCAGGAAGACAAGACGCCGAGGCACATGTGGGCAAGGCCCGCATTGAGGAGCACCGTGTTGGTAGAGATGCAGTCGTCAGGACGGTGGTTCTTCGTACCCCTATTGGAGCCACAATAACCCGCCCCATTCAGCTGGTCATCCCCCTGGAGGTTGACCAGGGTGGGGAGGATGTGGGGAATTGAGACGTTGCAACTCTTGAGAGTTGCAATCTATGGATTGCGATTTATGATTGTATTTTGTTTTTATTGTTACTACTTGACTTGTCACTTCGTGAGACTGAATAAAGCTCAGATTGTAGTGTTCCCGTTATCCATTTCTATTAACCACAACACCCCCCCCCCCAGTAGGTGTAATAGGCCGAAGCAGGCGCAGGGGCTAATGTGCAAGATGGCCGCCACGCGCAACTCCCCTATGTTATTCTTATGGAGGGAGAGTCAAAGCTGGCGCAGGGGCTAATGTGCAAGATGGCTGCCATGCACAACGAGCTTAGGATTATGGATGCTCTGAGCCAATAAGATGACATTATTTATCTTATGTACGAGGGTGAAAAAGAAGGCGGGGGAGGAGGGAGTTGTTTAACGTCTAGTCACCTAGCGCATGAGGTTTTTTTAAATACCGGTATTTTTTTTTCATATTTCTCACACGGTTATTTACAATTTGCAATTTCGTCATTTTTAAATTTCATTTTTCAAGTTTTGCACATGATCAATATTCAAAAGTTGATTTTACATTTAACTGTTATCACTTTTTCAGCTCTCACACACATGGTGGGATATGCTTTACACACATACGTTAAGCCAACCAGAATGTTAAATAGTAGAAACCGCCGTTAAGAACACTGCAAGGGTTGCAGCCTTGTCTTACAGAGTTGTAGCCAGTACTCTACAGCCCCTCTGTGAGGGTCTTAACATCAACCAGTCAAAGCTTAAGTATGTCATGAAGCTGAAACTCCAGAAAGTTAACTATAAATGCTAAACGTAAACTCTTATCACAGGTGTATCAACAAAGTTTGCAAGCTTGAATGACGAATACACCTCAAAGGTCTACTCTCCCTTCGTAAAGGGCACCACGCATTATAGTTATGTTTAAAGAAGAAAAAGCTTTTGTGGCTCTCCTCTTTTCTCTGGGCTTGAGACTAGCACTAGGGCTTAAGCCTAGAGGCAGAGTTAACACACACACACACACAGGCTTATGGTGAAATTAATCTCGCACCAGAGGCCTTTCATTCACATACAGGCTTATGGAGAAATTAAGCTCAAACCATAGGCCTTTCATTCACACACAGGCTTACAGAGAAATTAATCTTGTGCCATAGACCTTTTCATTTACTCACAGGGTTACGGAGAAATCAGTATCATACTAGATACCATTTCATTCACTCACAGAAGGCCTGAGTTTATGTACAGTAGGGTGGCCACCTCCTTTCCGCTCCTCATTCCACGACAACATCTGGTAGGTTCCATTGATTACAATGAAGTTGGGAGACACAGTACCAGACCATACCATTGCTTTTATTGCTTGACAGAGCTAGGTATTGAAGCATGAACCTCAGCTGTGAAAACTAACAACACAATTCACTACACTATGAGGTGGTCTTGATAAGTAGTTTCTATGTATTACTTTGTTGACATGATATGTTAACTATTTAAGTATGGTCAACGGTTGTGTAATGACCATAGGCATGTGTAGCTATACCATCAGAGCCATTTACTCTTTTATCATCACGAGAACACAAAGCAATTTTGTTTAGTATTTTACAGATGATATGTTATGTTGTTTAGATGCAATAATATTCATCGGTATTCTTTTTACCTCGTTCTTCATGAGACAATCCTTATAATCTTGAAAACTTATACAATTGTTGACAACACCTCTGCTAATACCTTCACTGTAATCTTTTTTATTTCTAGACCATCAATGTTTAAAGCATACATTTTAGCTCTAAGTCCAGCAAATGCTTTAATGATACGTCCACATGCCTCGTCTTTAAATTTTCCCAAAGTTTTCCTGTTTGATGAAGAGTAACATATGTAATCAGTAGGATAATCAGATGTGTCCAGGTGTTCTAAAAATTTCAACTTGTCTTGATAAACATCTTGGGTGTTATCCAAATAAATAAACGAATCTGTGTCCATATTCATGAGTTTAAGATTTTCGGTCCCATAATGGCGTAGCAGGACATCACAGTGGTGGGAATAGATAAGAGTTTTTGAAATATCCAGTATACACATTCCAATATATATATAGGCTTATTGAACACAGTGCTACGTTTAGCCACGTGGAAAGCAGCTAGGTTAGGTCCATAAATTCTTCTGTTGATAAATGTTCGTTTAGCGATTAGCTTTTCAGCCTTTTTGCTGTCAGTTACAAGACGTTTTGTACCCATTTGATGGGAACAGGGGTTCGAACCTATGACATTTTAGATCAAGAAATAGAAAATATTCATTAGATTGGGGCGTTCTTACAGGCCAGCAGTGAGGAAGTATGGAGCAACTAACGCAATGACTCAACGCAGTTAATGTCCGCTATCATAAGCGATTGCCTGCTAGCCGCATGTGATTCACCGGGAGCGCGTAGCAAAGCAGACTCAGCTGGTGAGGTCATGCCAATGGAAAATTTTTATGCCGGTAAAGACGAGGGGGATCCACCTCTTGATACGATTCAGCATTAAATTGACAACACTGGAGTTCAGTACAACACCACAGTTTTGCGAAATAACTGGTTTTCTTGGAAATCACGCAAAATTGTTAAAATATTTTAGCGTCAATCAGAATAATCCTGGGACTTATGAATTAAGAAAGAATAAAAATTATTAACTTATGCCCAGGGGAAAAGTGATTACGAAGCTATACGTCATCTGAGGCGGAGCCATAGAGTAGTCCAGAGTAGGATACAAAAAAAGCATTACGCCCACATGGCGCAGGAGCGTTTTAGACTTTTAAAATTAATTGCATCGATCGATTTTCGAAAAATGAAATTAAATCGTAACGTTTGGATCATGAGGAACATGAAGGTTATTTTTCTACAGACGTGCGACGACTGCGTTAAAAGTTAGTTTCAAGAAGAAGAGCAAAATGAGTTATTTTGCGAATTCTAAATAAATAGCCAGGCTTCCAGCCAGAAATTATTCAGTCCTGCGAACCCTAGTGGAGGGTGTCGTACTCTTTCACCAGTATATTCAATCATCGGTGTCCGTTGTGACGGGACACGCTGAATCACAGTATTCAGATCACAATTACTAGTCGTCATTACGCCAAGTGGGCCTGACCAAGGGCTAAAGAACATTATTAAGTAAATATTCAGTCTACAGTGTTCTGAGGGACGTGACGCTGGATCACAGTCTACAGTGAGCGCAGAGGCGCTACGCGCTGAATCAAGTACAACAAGACTTCATGCTACTCTGAGGAGTGCATGTTTGATCACATCGCCAGTCTACAAGCATACGCTGTTAGTCAAAGACACGAAGTTTCAGTCAGTCAGTCCAGACAGGACTCGACTTTACGCACCAGTACAGCAAATCGAACATGAGACCTCTGGGAGAGGGCCATGTAGTTTCGAGGAAATAATCAGTCTAGAGTTCGTCGAAATACGCCAGTTCGATACCACGCACAGTAAGAAAGCAGTAGGAATCTGCAGTTATAAAAGTCGTGAGTATAAAGAAATATCGTGATACACAAATTCACAGTTAGGTCCGGGAAAGTGTCGCACTTTAGCTAAGTCAAGTATTGCTAGTGCTAGGTCGAAAATAGGATCTGATGGTCTTTAATGGTAAGCCATGCAGACACAGGACCGTGGAACGAAGTGAAAGTGAAGTACACGCTCAAAGTATGACTATACGCGCCGTCGAAGCGAAAATATTGAACATTAATGATAGCCAAGTCGAACTTTGTTAGAAGAAAGGAATCGCTCGAGAACTATCAAATTCAGAACCTGAATTGTCAAATACAGAACAACCCCGTTAAGTTAGTAAACCAGTGCGTTTAAACGGCGGAAATAGACAGACTGTAAAAATCGAGACCAAGGGTCAAAGCTAGGAGCTGTCGCAGAATAAAACGTACAATCCGTACTAAGAAGAAGAGGGAATCGCTATCCAGAAAACGTGTCGGAGCCCACCGCTCGTGACCGAGATACGACGTTAGACAATTACACTAGGTGTAATCCATTGTAAATATTGATATGTGTAAAAGGGACTAAACCTTAATTGGTTTTTGAACACGGGTGAAGTGTTTTAGTGTATCATTTTCAAGATTTAGAACGAGTGAAACAAAATACAGTGTGTTTTTAAAGGGTTATATATATGTTGTGTAAGTGTTCCTAAAATTGGGTTATTTAATGTGTAAATTGATCAATATGTTTTATCAAGTGAAAACCACGTGTGTTGTGGGAAAGGAAATTACGTGTTACCCTATTGTCAGTAATATGTGGTAATTTACGGCAATATGGGCGAAATCTTTTGCACCGGCGGACCATGGGTTCCAGACTCGGTGAGTACAACGTGAATTAAAATATATTGAACCATTGTGTGCCCTATTTGAAATTTACCATTGTAAAATAATTATGTGCCAAGTGATGACAGTTAAAATGTCATTAGTATATTACTTCTTGGGAAGAAATGCCTTAATTGTGAGGCCGCGTAATGAATTAAATGTTATAAGAATTGATACCCGAATTGCGTGCAAGCAATTAAATGTTAAATGAAGGGATGGTACCATATTGTTGTTGAAATAAATAGGTGAATTGATAATAAGCCAGTGACGGTTGATACGCAAGTAAATGCAATAAAAGTTGAACGCAACGTAGCTAATGAGCAAACGAATAATTGAAAGTGAAATGTAACTTAATGAAAGTAAAAGTAATTGAAAGTAATAATCAAAGCAATTGATTAAAATAATTAATGAACCTAGGACGGTTGAATTGTACTAAAGTAACTAAATGCAAATGGCCTTTGAAAACACATAATTAAAGGCATAAAGGCCTAAGTAAAGTAAATGAAATAATAACAGACCACCGTAATAAAGTAATGAAGATATAGTAATATTAATAATGCAAGTAGGTTCGTTGTCCTGACAAGGATATCCGAACTGAAATAATAAATGGTTGATTATCCAAGTAATATATTATTATCGCCAAAATGGGCTAGACCAAATGTAAGCTTAGGGATTTATAAATAATGAAGCTTACGTGCAAGTAGGACGATCATTAAGACTATGGGGAAATTCGTCGGTTGACCGGGGCAGGTCTTATATTGTTTCAGAGTGAAAGCTATTGCTCACTACTGAAAATGGGTAATTCTCACGTAGCCAGGATGCACGTGATTGAATAAGTATCGTAATACTGGATGGATGGTTGTTGTGTCAGGCAGGTAGCTGGATTCGGGTGAAAATGATTCCCAGTCGTGCGCTATGCTAGCCTCAGAGGCCAGACCGGGCATGGTGTCCCTAGATTTGGTTAGCTTTTTATATTGGTATTCCCTTCGCAGCAGAGTTAAAATGGTAGCCACTACGGGCTGATAATACGTACATATTATTACCCTAATAGCAGAGAATGATCGTCCAAAGTAAGGTAAGAATAAACATAAATAATTAGACTGTATGCAGTCCGTAATGAGAGAATAGAAACGAATCGCTTGGATTTTCAATAAATGGTGTAGTCACTGTGAAGAGTTTGAAACGTATGTTCGAGGAGTGTTATGCTAGGTCAGGTTACAAGAGAAGGCAAGGCCAAGTTTGTTTACCAGAGGATCGTTCACACCGCTTGAGACGAGGGGGAAGCTAATGACAGTCGCGCCGAGGGTCGACCAGGCCATAAAAATGTCACTGAATGAACGAAAAATAACGTAAAGGGGAGACCTTGTGGCTTTGTTTGAATGGAACAAAGTACAGCAGAAGTGTATGCCTGCTCAAATGATTATTATTTTGCGTGGATTGTTCATCCCGGATAATAATAATAGTAAAAATAATAATAATAAAATAATAATAATAATAATAAATGCATTTTGGAAAATGCAGAAATTTGGTTCCTCACTTTAAAGAAAAATGGTAACGGGTTAAGAAAAAGCACTAGAATTGGACTTTGTGGAGTGCGGGCTCCATAGAACTCCTGTTCTCAGGGACACAATGGTGACAATAAACATGTTTGCAATGAAAGTGTTGAAAATGAATGGTACTCATTTGAAGTGAAATTATATGTTATTGAGAGATAATGTATGTTAAGAATATGTGAAGAAAAGAGATTTATTTGAGAATGTAAATGCAAAGCATTATAAGTTCAAGATATAGCCTGATGAAGGCATCATTTTACTAAATGTAAAAGTCCTGAGTTCACAGCCCGAACAGATGGAAACTCAGTGAAGAGTTATTGAAATAAGGGATGTAAGATTCAAATGATGAATAACTAGAATGTAAATGTAATGAGGTGGATCATGTAGGTACCCAGTGAAGTGAAGCGAGATGTAATTAATGGTCATTATTTATTTATGTTTAAGGGTATTTCTTACCATTATTTTTGTTGTTGTGATTTTGTTTGAAGATTTTTAGTAAATTAAAGCTATTATTTAAAGTATTTGGTGTTATAGTTTTTATAGCTTGTCCTTCCTATTGTTCACATTCTGAATACATGGTCAGACAGTGGGATGAAAGGTACACGCTCTGAAGTGAGCTAAAGTCGGATGATGACCTGTATTTCCGCATATCAGACGGGTACAGTATGTCTATTCTTTTACGGATATTTTCCATTGTTTCTCCAAAAATTGCATTGTTAAATAATTTGTAAGGATTTTGATCAAAATCATTTTTGGCTTGTTTTCGAAGGTTGTTATTAAAATCAATATATTGTTAAGGGCCGAGCCCTTAGGGCTCAGGACCCTACGACCCTAAAAGGGAGAGGGAACCTACGCCACTGACCTCACACGCTGGACATCGATATCTAAACCTACGTCCACCAGACTTCTCCAAAAACACCTAAACACCTTCTTCTACCCAAAATCCGCCCCCAGGCTGGGAATATAATAAGCCTATACATTTTCTTCACACTGTAAGGAGACGGCCACTTGACACAAGGTGGTTAGTCAACATCTTACATCACACATAAACAAAGACACTATCGCTGGTATTGGGAGCATCAACAATGACGACACGCCGACTCAGCAACTCGAGAACCCTTAACAAGGAAGACCCGAGAGAACTATACATCTGTTGTCGCCCTAGGCCCTGCAGGACGACGTCCCGATCATCCAGTCATCACCTGAGGTAAGAGTGTGCTCAGCCATCCTCATATTTTATTGTAATCCATTCCCTTCACACCTATAATAAATTGTACTTATAAAACAAATTGATTCACATTGTCCCACCTTGAAAGGGACCGCACATAACACTCATACTGATCAAATAAACCTTTGATCAGTAAGCTACACTTTGTCCATCATTACATTTGCCTTCACGTCCTTACTCCCTCTCTGACAGTCTTAATTGCCCGTGACCGTCAAACCAGCGAAGTTCAAGGCAAGGCCTTCCATTGTGTTCGTATTAGCGTACAAGCCGCAAGCACTCTCATTCTGATCGCACATCCCTTGGTGAGTAATTGCACCCCCATAGAATTGCGCCCCCATTTCATTACATCCTTTTACAAACACATACACTTGCAGTTTCCCCCAATTACGTGGAAACTTGCACCCTTTCGGAAACCACCCCAAAATTGGACATCAACACACCCTTGTTCGTCCCATTCTCTAACACCGGGACTGAACAAATTGGTGGAGGCCGGGTACCAGGCAATTTAAGGGTAGGGACTCATTCAACGAGCCCTCGTGGTAGATCGGTAGAAGTACCTAGAGACAGCCAAGCGAAATCACGATTTTTTTTCAGAATACGCCCCACATTTTATCTTTATTTCACGGGGATTTGCGTTATTGAACCCACCCACCCTCCCTCAAAAGTAGTTATAAGATACATCGCTCGAAAAAGAGGCCAGGGGCTATCAGTACTTTGCGAAGGGCATTGAACACAACCATTGTGCAGAGTCCAGATTTTTTTTGTTTTTCTACACTAACCGGCCATATCAAAAATATATTAGCCCTACCAGCCCACATTCGCTTATTATTAATAACACTAAGTATCACACAAACCCCACGGGACATATTTATACATCTTATATACGGACACTTAGTAACACTAGACACTAAAACACAAATATGGCACCGCATGCTGAGACAACAGGGGTTGTAAGCCATAGAGGCGATAAAGGGGCGCCAGTATTATTCAGCTTGCTACAATGGTACCAAAACCGTATACAAAGGCGACAGTCACAAATACGTGCACTCCAAACAAGATTAGGAGCAATACAGGGCAAACAGCCATGCACCCCATCGGAGGATAGGAAACCGCAATTGAAACGCGCACACAAACATCTAAATGACATACACAAACATCTCAATAGGGACCATGTTCAAAGTAACAGGATACACGACCAGTTGAATACTGTATATGGCCCACTGCTTGTTAACACAACTCTAGAGAGAATAAGAATGCACTACACGACGTTATATGCCCAGTATAGGGAGCTTATTCTTGAACAGGCACTCCTCCATTTAGCGGCCACAGAACTGTATAGGACATATACACATTAAACACAACAATTCACATAGACATCCATCGCTTTAAATGACGACACGCAGGGGAAGGAGTATGGCATGGCCATAAAACAGAAACAGGCCAACCTACCCTCCAAAACAGGGCAGGGTAACATAAATACAGGGCCCACACAAAGCAATGATGACGTCGATGCAATCACACAGCAACTCGCACGAATGTCAATCAATACACCGTATAACACGAGGGGGAAGGAGACAGCAGTGGCCCGGAACAGCGAGATTGCCAATCCAGCTCCCAACACCCTAACACCCACACGGCCCACAGCGCCAGTTCAGAGGGCAATTTTTCCAGAACGAAGGCCAAACCATACAACAGCCCCATCAGGACAAATGCATAAGAGGGTGTTGCTTTCAGCCCCTCGGGGTGCAAAACACACGCATTTGCGCACTGCCCAGGTGCAAACACACAATGCACGGGGCATAAGGAAAGTTTTATTACCTACCCCACAAGGCCAGTCCGACAGGAGGACACACACCCCTATAGACACTGCTAGGGTAGTGCGAGGTCAAGCCAGCCCTTCAGGCGCCAGCATACCTAGGCCGATATACAGGCACCACGTTGAACATAGGCCCAAGCTCACTTTACTAAAAACGCCCAGAGAAAATATTGAAGATTCACCCCAATGGGGACCAGAGGCATATGCCTTAATAACAGGGCGCAGTTATTCACCCCGTAGAGCGAGAGCGCTCGGGCGTTAAATAAAAATTCTACACGCCGCATACGAGTATGCGCAAATATTCAACACAAATTACCGAACACTCAATAATTAAATAGGAAAGGATAAGGAAGCCAAAATCTAGGACTCGGACCGCGAGAACCGCATCCATATACGAATGACATAATAACAAAACTGTCACCCACACCTAGTTGCCAGACATGCGACTAGAGGCCCTGAGGTACAAGTGCACAGACGCATGAGCTCCACAGACAGAGATATCATAATCAAGGGGCAGACACTTATCAAACGCAGTAGAACACAAAAATTGACAACGTGTTAATTGTAAACAGGCGCAGGATCTTTTACAAGGCATTCGGGAGATTGGTTAGAACAAAGCACACAACTCTCACCGTACACGGGGCGTCATTACGCAACCACAACAATGGATGGGACATAAACAAAGTACACGGGGCAAAAACTTATTACAACTAGTGTTAAACGACGGTAGTGCCACTCAGACAAAATCACAACATGCGTACTTTACATTTGAAGTGTCGACAGACGGCCTGGAAGCAGTCTGCTGTCCAGCATGTGTTATCGCACAGGTAACACGACACTGGTGCAAAGTCAGCGCGAACGCGCGTTGTACAAGGCGGCCAGAACCAAGACAGTAGCACGATTATAGTAACATTACGGTCGCTAGAAACTCATTCATGACAGATTCAAAACCGCACTGCGCCCACATTTCAAAAGCGGGGACCACAAAAATTTGCACAGACACTACAAACAGGGGGTGTTTTTGCATACGGATGCCTGTTTCACGATACTCGCTTCGATAACGTAATTAGAGCGTTAGCGACCCCGGGATACCAATAGGGGACGTATCAGGCATACCAGGCTTTACTAAGGCCACACAACACTCCTGCCAGTCGCGTATAGCCCGCATTAGCGGTAAAACAGAAACACTACAGGTAGGGAATCTTAAACACGTGCCAGACGGCAACAGGGAGTAGGACACACTGCAGGGGACACAGACAAATTCACACAAGAGACACAGGCCTAAAAGGCAACAGGAATGATTATCCTGCACGAAGGCGGTCTCAAACCCGCGACCTTCTGAATACCAGAAGCGTAAGGCCAAGTAGCCATCTACATGGAAGACACACAGTGATAACGGGCAGTCACGTCAGCAGGGTTTGACAGGCCACAAAATCAAAATTAACACCGGCACCTAGCTGCCAGACACGCGACTAGAAGCCCGGAGGTACATGTACACAGATGAATGGGCTACACAAACAGAGACATTACAGACAGGGATATATTTGCGCCAGGAGACATTAACACAAAATTGGGGACACTGTAAAAGCAAAAATACGAGGTGATCAGCACCCCGCCAGTTATTGCGAACAGGGTATTACAGTAAACACATTAAAAACACGAGACAGCTGTGCCAAAAATCAGGCTAACTAATGGCATTTTGGCACAACAGACACGACGAGAAGCCACACTTGAGGATTAAAAAAACCTATCGGCTAGACATCGCAGACATATAACACGGAGCGTTGCACGTAGGTCAGGGGTCCGAATTCTAACTAAGAACGGACGGCCCGAGAGGTAAAACAGAAAAGGGTTGACTGACTGAAGATTACGCACCCCAAACATACAGGTCATCAGACACGGGAAGGCACTACATTCATACAGAGACCAACAATCACAGAGGTACACTAACACAAAATTACCCCGAAATAGGCCTAAAATGCCTATCAGAGAGTAGAAATAGATAGAGAGATATATTTTACACAGGTTGCCACATATTAAACCTAAACATATCGAAACACAGTCAGCACAGCGGTAAAACATATTATTGTTCTTCAAAGCAAGGATTGAGACAGAATCAACAATTGCAGCAATCAAAACACAAGCTAGCGAAGGACATACATATCGTGCGTTCCTTTGAAATGACGATACACATAACGGAAGGAATTGCACCCACGGGCGGTAAACAAAAACATAACGTGACATTGCGGAATAAGCAAGCAACAAGCTCACGACAGCCCAGCTTTGGTAACACGCTTACATAATCACAGGGCTCGACACTATTTTTAAGGAAATACTTCCGCCAACATATTCTACACTTGGTACACGAGCATGCAAAAGCCAAAATACACTACAGTTGACATGACCACCGTAGGCGGCCGGCGTGTGGCCGGCTGACGTCACAACTGATAACAAGGTATGTCACCTAACACCGCTAGGCGCGTGGAGATAACGAGAACAGACATATGTTCACGCACTCGCGAAGTGAGACAGACTCCTCACACAGAGGCCGGGGCCGTCTCCCGCCCAGGCAAGAACTGAGCACAGATACATTCACATTGCACACTAGAGGGTGTAAATCATAGTATTACAGTAGGAATATTCTAAAAGGGCGCAAGCGCGCACCTTCTACACAATTGGTACACTAGGTATGTTTTTAAAAGGGCGTTAACCAGACAATTAGGCATATTAATAGAGAGAAGAGATGAGACATAATGTGCCCACAAATACAACGAGCACATATTCTAATAGCCCTCAGGAGCGAAGAAAACAGAACATGGCCCAGAGAGAATGGACACATAGCACAAAGCGCGGAAAAGCACCGCACTTCGATTTCCCCATAGAATAACATACGGGCAGAGATCCCAATACCATTCCTTGACACATCCCAATACCCAATACTCATTTACACACAACACACATACAAAATACACTAATTGAACACGGGGACTGTAGACTTCCTGCTATTCACAGTACGGGTCCACTGAACCCTGTGCCATACTGCATTCTCCCGAATACTATCCCCAAACACACCCCTTTTCCTTACGTGAGTGGCAGACATGAGCTCACATCCATCTACATGCATGGGACATCCCGCCCAAACACCAAGGGTTGTATTTTTATCATACCCGCATGACATATTTGAAATTTGGACACCTGGGGAAAACCCACCCCATCCACTCACAGTAAAAACATCCCCATAGCATTACCGACTCTCGGCCACCATAAATATAGAGTCCAACGATGCTACAACCTTTCCAACCTCGATATAACCCCTATATTAACAAATAACGCCCTACCGGACCTTAATGATAAAGGACCTTACATTCCACAAACCTACTAACATGTCCAGAGAGATACTGAAACATCAGCACTGGAGATCCGAAAAAAGGTAAGAAGGACTAAAGCAGGCAATGCGATTCGAATGTTCTACAGCCCCATATTACACTAAAATTTTACAATTTACACAAATATATTACATACATTTTACACAAAAATATACATTACATCGATACACAAAACTACTCCCCCAAAGAGATAAAGGAGCTGAGGTCACACCAGATGGTGACAGGTATTACGTCATGACGACGTAAAGGGACGCTGAAAGGCAGAGCCTGGGAAAACGGTGACAGATCCTGACACAGACTCAAGACAGAACGACGTAAAGTCAAAACAACGGGAGTGCGGCGCGGGGAGGCACTGAGATCTCGACAGAAGGGTAGCTTCCCAGTCGTCTCGGATTTGGCCATACCCCCTATGCGTTACAGTTCCGGAGTCAGACCCACAGGTGGCAACTTGATTGACTGAGGGGAGAAATAGCCCACTCACCCTCGGAGAGGATAGAAACTCCACCTAGAGACGACCACATTTAAGACTTGACAATTTAGCTAAATTGTAAGGCTAAGTAAACCCTCGGAGGCGTAGAGGGTAGTCTTCCGTTCGCAGGGAGTGAAAAAACAGAGCCCTCACCCGGACGTGCGGCGAAGAGAACACACACACACTCAATAAGGAACAACAAATGAACGAATACGATTATGTTCCAGCCCAAGTAAATGGAGGGCAGCGGACCCCCAGAGCTTAAATGAGAAGTGTAGCGAGCCCCCAGAGGTGTATATTGGAGGGGAGCGACCCCCACAGGGGCCTGGGCAACCCATTAATATATATGAATGATAAATAAGGCGGCTATAAGCCATATATAGACATATATAAATTAATTATTACGGTACCTGCAGACGAAAATGGATATCCGCGCGAAGTGTTTGCTATTTTTAGCAAAACAACTACACAGGCCTTCATACACAAACACATTAGCATTAAGGGGGGAAGTCGACAATTACATTTAGGAGGGGTGAAGGGCCCCTACAAGGATGCCGGTCCTGGTAGACGGCATGCGACGGCGTTTGGGAGGTTCGCCGACCAAACAGATCCTCACATAGTATATAAGGAGGCGAGGGATACAAGGACTCAGTCTGGCATATTCCGTTGGGTTCTGCCCCCGGCAGAGTATGCACATGCTCGAAGACCCTCGATCAAACTTCTAGTACGTAAGACAGTTGCATTTGGAAGGCAACTTAGATTTAAGCAAATTTAGTAAGCACTGTTGCGAGACAGTAGCTTACAACACATATTTTGGCATTAGAATAAGGAAACCTTTGCGACATATTTTTTTTAGACATAGATTAATATTGGTTAGATATAAGACACACTTTTACACTATATATATAATAATTCGGCACCATATAGGGTAAGACCGAACAACATTCAACGGCATATATAATGCGAACGCGACACAGAGCGTTCGGCACCTGGCGGCTAGACTGCCAGGATAAGTCCGATAAATCGATAAATTACCGATAAAAACATAACAGGGCGGAGGCACTGATGCCGGCCGACCCACCAGCGAGGTGAACGGTACAGTCACCGGAGCTGACCGGCCTAACCGACACGCGAGACGCCGAAGAGATCTCTAGGGTGGCACAACTGAGGCCAACCTTAAAACAGCGCTGCGATAGATGCGCAATATATATACTAGGTCAATGTCATTGCTAACATGTTTTTATATTTCAGCAAAGAGCTCCAACACTGCACCAAGGAATGGAACCCAAAAATGATCATGGTATAAGGTAAGGTGGACCACCGAACAAACATACACTCATACACTGGTATACACTGAGGAGACATAACAATAAACACAAAGGTATAGACATAAGTCATAGCCGGCATAAGAAGGTATAGAGTAAGGTAAGGTAAGAAGGCGCCAGACAAAGAACAAGACGGACGACACGAGTGTATTGACAGACAATGATACCTGTAATTTTGATTTCAGAAAGTGGACACGCCGACACAAGAGGCGATATGCAGATTATGCTAATGATTACATTTTTTTTACTTCTCCACTTTACAGACGGCGGCACCAGATACATGACACTGGTGACGATGATTTCACTGCCATACAGCAGCAACATATTTTATTTGCCATGCTATTATTATGCACCACCTTTACTCACTAATTTGTACACATTCTAACATAATGCAACACTCTCACCACCATCTTTCACAGCAACACTCCAGAACACGGAAATCTTCACAGCTAGGATTGATACCTGTGGGGTATCAGGCTTACTGACAGATAAAGAAAATAGCGTCAAAGATGTGACGTAACATACGACACTGAGGGAGCAACCGATTTGTGGTGGCGACTCTCACTGTCAAGTGTGGAGGCATTCGCCCACAGAGAATGATCCACAGGATAGGGGTATATCAGCAGCACGAACACTAAGCTGCACCGGAAGCGGCCGGACAGGATATAGCCATGAGAGGGCACATGAATACAAAGTGTAGCGTGCACGCAAGGTACAGTAGATACGGCCGTCTATGTATAGAATAATTAAGATAGATATAAGTGAATAATGTAAAAGAAAATAATGCAATACTGATAAGAGGCACCCTACACAAAATTTGTTACCAATGATGCCACACATTGTAAACACACATATTCTTATTTATCATACACATGTACACACTGAATTTCCTTTCTACCCTTCTAACTTAAATTTTGTAAAAATGTCTTACCTCACCTCGAGCAATAAAAACATATTATATTAAACCATTAATCACACATTAAGACATTTATTTTTTTCTTTCTCTCTACACTGTCTCTATATTTTCATTGTTACATTTTACACCTCACGCAGAAGGCAATTTTTTCATCCAGCTGCAAAGCAGCATCACAGCCAACACCGATGGTTTTTTCCCTTCTGCAAAACCATGAATGAATAATTTCCCACACCATATATTGTACCGTAAACTATGTATTTTTAATTCCAATGTCAAATTTTATAATGAATAATTTTATGTGAATAACAAACTATGTTCCACACCCAATACCCACCCCCTGTGAGCACACTCTAACCACACATCGCCAAGCAGACAGAACGACACGACCACACGACATCCACATCTACACAGGATCAGAGAAGAAGAAGAAGAAGAAGGACTACGACATCGCAACACCTACACTATTTCCCGTTCGTGAGGCCACGAACTAAAGGCCGAGGAGGTCTTGTTAAGGGCCGAGCCCTTAGGGCTCAGGACCCTACGACCTTAAATGGGAGAGGGGACCTACGCCACTGACCTCACACGCTGGACATCGATATCTAAACCTACGACCACCAGACTTCTCCAAAAACACTTAAACACCTTCTTCTACCCAAAATCCGCCCCAAGGCTGGGAATATAATAAGCCTATACATTTTCTTCACACTGTAAGGAGACGGCCACTTGACACAAGGTGGTTAGTCAACATCTTACATCACACATAAACAAAGACACTATCGCTGGTATTGGGAGCATCAACAATGACGACTCGCCGACTCAGCAACTCGAGAACCCTTAAAAAGGAAGACCCGAGAGAACTAGACATCTGTTGTCGCCCTAGGCCCTGCAGGACGACGTCCCGATCATCCAGTCATCACCTGAGGTAAGAGTGTGCTCAGCCATCCTCATATTTTATTGTAATCCATTCCCTTCACACCTATACTAAAATTGTACTTGTAAAACAAATTGATTCACATTGTCCCACCTTGAAAGGGACCGCACATAACACTCATACTGATCAAATAAACCTTTGATCAGTAAGCTACACTTTGTCCATCATTACATTTGCCTTCACGTCCTTACTCCCTCTCTGACAGTCTTAATTGCCCGTGACCGTCAAACCAGCGAAGTGCAAGGTAAGGCCTTCCATTGTGTTCGTATTAGCGTACTAGCCGCAAGCACTCTCATTCTGATCGCACATCCCTTGGTGAGTAATTGCACCCCCATAGAATTGCGCTCCCATTTCATTACATCCTTTTACAAACACATACACTTGCAGTTTTCCCAATTACGTGGAAACTTGCACCCTTTCAGAAACCACCCTTCAATTGGACATCAACACACCCTTGTTCGTCCCATCCCCTAACACCGGGACTGAACAATATGCCTTTAGCCAAGGTCTCTGTTGAAACTTTAACACACGATGAATTTGTATCAATTTTAGTCCATGATTTAGAGCCTGTTTAAGTGCCATGTAATGAACAACGTATCGCCTTCGATTTCCAAGATGAGGAATTAGTTTTTTGAGAGACGAATCCTTAGGTTGTATACACTCTGGTAGGAGAGGTAAATCGTTGTGTAAATCATGATGGTTAGATGGATAATCAACATCAACGTCTAGAGTGTATCCAACAGGGTCATCTCCTTTTAGCGTTTCTAAATCAACGGTATCTGGAGAAATCCACTGAAATTCACTGTAAGGAAGGGAGTGGCACATAGCCCACCCGTATTGGTTGTTGGCATAATCATAGGTTATAAACTGCGATGGTTTCCCGGAATCATATGTTTCCATGTATTTATTGTTAGCTTCAGCATACCGATGAGAAATCTGGCATATTCCTCCACGTATTCAACACTCTATTAAAAGAATGTGATCATAATCCTGCAGCAATTCCAGTTCAATTCCAGTGTAAAGGAGCATTGCCTCAAAACTTAAACCAGACGAAGTAAAGAAGTGTGCAGCATCCACTCGGTGTGTTTCTAGTGTTTTGTTTCTAAAAGTTTCAAAGCTGTCTGCAAGGAGGTGTACATCTGAAGTTAGGAAAGGTCACTGTGTTCCCCTAGAGTTTTAATTTTGAACTGATTCCAGACATTTTCAGCATGTTCAGAGTCTTCTTTACTAACATCTTCTTGATTTAATTTGTTAAGGAATGCTTCTTTTGGAGGTAAACACTTTCCACTTAACATTTCCCAACAATCAATGTAATCATAAGGAAATAAACCTTTACGAGTCATGAGCGTTGCATTTTCATTACCAAAGTACTTTTCTGTTTCATGGTATGATGCTAAGTTTTTAACTACGTTTTCCAAACTACTAGGCATTGACCGAAACGTATCCACAAATCGAAGCTTAATATTTCCTACATATTTGGTGAAGGAGATGTAATTTTCTTAAGAGTTAGGGATAACGTCCACTCTCTCAATAGTACACCCCAACTGTTTTACAATGAAATTTGCATCGTATCCACTCATATTTTGTAGAAATACAGGAACTGGGTTACGTGTTTTCCACCTCAAATTACAGTTATTATGAGCGCTTCCACGATATTCGCCTGTAATATGACAATGATCTCTAACTTTCCAGTCCTCGTTGGTAAATAATTTATGGCACAAATAACAGGTTTCAGAAGATTGGAACTCTGCTTCTTGATCATGAGTTAAAACCTCTGGAACATTTAAGCTGTAAAGGCGATCAATTTCATTAGCTATCGATATCAAACAGTCCATAAACTTTTCTGCAGCGTTAGGTCTACGGTAAATAAAAGGCTGGCTCGGAAGGTTTGTCTTTATATGTTCCACAGCTGGCGAGGGTTTAACATATACACCAAAGCTCATAGGAATATGCTTGCCACGGTGGGTGAGTGGTTATAGTGTCGGACTACCAACCCCAAGATTGCAGGTTCGCCCCTGGCCATGGTAAGTGATTTTTGAAGGCGACAAAAATCACAATACTCATGTCATACGTTGTTGGCATGTTAAAGAACCCATATTAATTCAGTAGGCCGTGTTCAATGGCAAAATTAATCTCGGGATTTTCCGCCAACACAAAGTTCCTCCATTCTCTACTTGAAAGCGCTGTAGTGTCAAGGAATTTAGATATCTAACCTCCTTGACTCTCATAGCGTTCAAAGGAACGACGAAATTCGAAATGCAAGCTACCCTCTGGGTGTTAATTAACAAAGCTTGCACCAGGCAGCCGAGGCCATACGATATTATTATTATAGGAATATGACTTTGGTATGGGACTGTATAACTTACCTCAAGATTGGGTAAACAAGTTTGATATGGTAAGAGTATACTTTCGAAATCTGCATAGATAACGTAAGGTATTCTAATCATTTTCCATATTTAAGAACTTGAGAATTGGTTTTAATAGGCTTTTCAACCCTTGCAATGTCATGCAGGGCACACAAAGCTCTATGTTCTTTTAATTTATCCATTACTTGTTGACCATATCGATTATCAAAGTGAGTAAACACCGTTTGCACGTATATATTTTATGTCCATGGTGTGTGATCTGGTGTCCTACTAGTTTATCAAAATATTTGATAAAGACGTAGTGGTTCTGGCCAGATGAAGAACTGAGCAGAAAAAAAGTCGCGGTGGTCTTGTAGCTCTTGATCTACAACCTTTAGAGGAAACAGTTTGTTGTCTTCTTCCAGTCCAAGTACATTGATGGGTATATTGTTTGCCTTCTCAAATTTCGTAATGTCATCGAGCGATGTAGGGAACGAAACGACTGAAAAATCATACTTGTTTTCCAGGTCCTTGTATGTAATAACGCGTTGAGCATCCCTTTTAACCAGATGTGCTAAAATGGCTTACATTAAACACCTTTCATCTTTCAAGTTTTGTGGATTTTTGCAATCCATTTTTGGATTTACAGCTGATGGTAAGGGAATATATGTGCTACCACGCAAGGGATTATACTTATTTATTTTCAATCGCCCTCCTTCAACTGCTAGCAAAGCCCAATTACTGCCTATTAGCTCGGATTCCTCCATTTCCATGGTTAACTTTTTAAATTGTGTTTCCAAGAAACTACTTAAATCTGTTTCCAAAAATATGGCCTGATTACAAGTTTTATAAGCACGATCTGTAATTTCACTGGTAGATGTATGAATAAATCGATATTCAGACACATGATTAACTTTTAATGACTTGTGGTTCGTTTGTTCTTTTTGTATAACATGGATTATTTAATGTTTGGACTCGTTGGGGTATGAATTTAAATCCTTACTTGTATCATAACGTATACAATAGGATTGAAGACGACAATCAAAAGACGTTTCATATTCATTAAGTCCGTTTTTATCAGGAACCATTGAGAGTAGGTGATGTTTTGTAGGTTCAGATTTTTGTCTTTTGGCTGATGACATAACATCACAACATTCTTCATGACAACGTCCGTTGTTAGCATTGTTGAATTTGATTCCACAGGTTTTACATTGATGGAATTGTCCACACGATACTTCATGACGATTTCTAACATAGTCTCCAACAAAAATTTTCCACACACTTTGCATATATAGCTTGGAATAGTTTGCTCCATTATGGATGTTCTTTTCTGCTAACAGTTGATTTTTTTCAAGAAATAAATCACACCTGTGAAAAAGAGAGGCAGAGCGACGTACTTTCCCATAACCTAGTTGAGAACAGTTGTGAAAACTGTTTATAGGATACAATATATTTAAGAGATAAGATAAATATTTTTTACATTGTTAGCAATAATAATTTTTATAATACTATAAAATAATAATAATAATAACACTGTATCCTATGACTTACTGCTTACAATCTAACATTAAATTTACAAAAATCCCTGACTGTCACCTAAAACAGCGTTTTAATCCCCTGAGCTCTCCTAAACGAATACACATGCTTACAGCTTACATATTCTATGACTGAACATACACTATTTACATGTAAATACCACAGATATGCACGCAGTGGTATTCTTTCATAATAATAACATGGCTTACATTTAGGCCCCTGGAGACTAAACTATTATTGCGATTTTTATAAATCTTCAACCCTAGATGCTATGTTAAAACTTACTGCGTATGACAAGGCTGTAGACTGGACAGTGAGACGGTCTTTCACGATGTGAACACTGTGAGAGGTAGTAGTCTACTGGCGATATGCTTGCTAAGGGTCCTCTAATATTACCCTAGTCAAGGCTAACAGCTGCTTACTGCGTAGTACTGGTTGGCGAGAGAGTCTTTGGCGATGTGATCACCGTAAGAGGTAGTAGTCAACTGATTGTATTCTTGCTAAGGTTCCACTAATATACCCTAGTCTAGGCCAACAGCTGCTTATTGTGTAGTACATGGTTGTTGACTGGTCGGCGAGACGTTCTTTCACGATGTGATCTGTTTGAGAGATCAGAGTCAACTGAAAATATCCCTGATATACATCCCCAAATATACTCTACCTTAATACACCCGGTGGTTAACATCCTACAGAAATGCCACTATAGAGACATGTAGAATCTTATCACATGTTTGGGTATGGTGTTTGACATGCGCTACTTATGAGTGAAAAAAAAAGAGATATGTACTAACAGTATTATTTTTTCATAAGAATAACATGGTGATATTTATACCCCTATACGCTAAACTAATATTTGGATAATTTTAATTCTTGAAGTTTTGTTTTGGAAATATGCGATCTAAATACAATGGTCATAATTTTGAACGTTCTAGTAACCTCTAAATGAGAGATAGTAATGCAGTCTTAGATGCTATGTTAAATATAATCAGCTACTTACTGTATATCACAAGGCTGTAGAATGAATTCTTAGAACAGTTTTAAGACGATGTGATCTGTTTGAGAAATAGGAGTCAACTGAAATTATCCTTGATATACGTCCCCTAATATACTCTACCCTAATACACTCAGGGCTTAACCTCTTACAGAAATACCATTATAGAGACATGTAGAATCTTGTCACAAGGTTGTGTATGACGTTAGACATGCGCTACTTATCAGTGAAAAAAGATATATACTCACAGTATTATTCTTTCATAAGAATAACATGGCGGTATTTATGCCCCTAGAGGCTAAACAAATATTTGGATAATTTTAATTTTTGAAGTTTTGTTTAGGAGAAATACGATCCAAATACAATGGTCATAATTTTGAGCGTTCGAATAGCCTCTAAAAGGTAGATAGGAATGCAGGCATAGGTGCTATGTTAAATATAATCAGCTACTTACTGTATATTACAAGTCTGTAGAATGAAATCTTATACGACTTTTCACGATGTAACCAGCTCAAGAGCTAACAGTTATCTGAAAGTATTCTTGCTGAAGGTCTCTTATATACCAGCTTTTTCTAGAAATAAATTACACCTGTGAAAGAGAATACAGAACGATGAACTTTCACATTAACCTAATAAAAATAATAGTAATAATCCGTTACATTTTTTATTTTGTCGTATGACCTCTTGAGAAGCTGAGTGCAGGTCTTTCTAGTCAACGCCCGTGGGTGATCTGCGTACAGGGATGAGAGATGGAATGGATGAACATGAATGATCCAGAATAAGGATTTGGGTAGGAAGCAGCCATGGCCTGTCAGAAAGTACCATTCAGGCTTTCTCTTGGAGTAGAAGTGTGAAACCACAGAACACCATTTCAAGGACTGTCGACACTGAGGTTCGAAATGTAATTGAAGTTCAAAATACTGACGAAATGTAATTGAAATTGAAAATACGCAATGCAATTTAGATTTAAAAACGCACATTTTAAATTCTAAATACCGGTTCTCACAAAGTGTAATTGAAATTCAAATTACTTACAAAATGCAGGTGAAATTGAAAATGCTTACAAAATGTATGGTGGATTCAAATGACTCAGGTTCATAAGAAAAAAAGGAGAGGAGCCGTACAAGAAAGCGGAAGCAATGCTGTACTCAGTAGGGGTCCTATGGTCGCTAACCCACGTCCTACAGGTTGCGAGCTTCTGGGAGAGGAAGTTGTAGCCATTAGCTACCTGTACACATTTTCCTGGAGTAGAAGTGTGAAACCACGGAAAACCAATTCATGAACGGTCGATAGTGAGGTTCGAAATGCAATTGAGGTTGGAAATACTGACAAAATGTAATTGAAATCGAAAATACACAATTTAATTTAGATTGAAAAATGCAAATTTCAGATTCTAAATACTCACTAAGTGCAATGAAAATTCAAAATACTTACAAAATACAATTATAATTGAACATGCTTACAAAATGCAATTGAAATTGAAAATGCTTACAAAATGTATGGAGGATACAAAGTACTCAAATTGACAGGAAAAAAGGAGAGGAGCCGGTACAAGAAAGCGGAAGCAATGCTGGACTCAGTTGGGGTCCTGTGGTCTTTAACCCACGTCCCACAAGTTGCGAGCTACTGGGAGAGGAAGTAGCCATTAGCTACCTGTACACATTTTCCTGGAGTAGAAGTGTAAAATCACGGAAAACCATTTCAAGAACGGTTGACAGTGATGTTCGAAATGCAATTGAGGTATAAGATACTGACAAAAATGCAATTGAATTTGAAAAAAAAAAAACACAGAGTAATTTAGATTGAAAAACGCACATTTTAGATTCTAAATGCTCACAAAGTGCAATGAAAATTCAAAATACTTACAAATGCAAGTGAAATTGAAAATGCTTACAAAATGTAAGGTGGGTTCAAAGTACTGAAGTTCACTGAAAATAAACGGAGAGGAGCCGATATAAGAAAGTGGAAGCAATGCTGGACTCAGTTGGGGTCCTCTGGTCACTAACCCTCATCCAAAAGTTGCGAGCTGTTGGGAGAGGATGTTGTAGCCATTAGCTACCTGTACACATTTTCCTGGAGTGGAAGTGTGAAACCTTGGAAAACCATTTCAAAACGGTCGACAGTGAGGTTCGAAATGCAATTGAGGTTTAAAATACTGTACCCGTTCTGCCATGTGTCAAGAGATCGGATTGCACCGCATATTTTAGTGAAGAACAGATGTCGTGCATGATAGCTGTGACGTCACTGCTATATCCACATAGATTCCATGATGTCAAGAGAACTTGAAATATGTAAGAATGTAACGCTCACTATTCTATTAAGATTATTCGAGGATTGTGAACACCTTCAATGACGCAACAACGTGAAGGACCAGTGAGGAAGGAGCAGAACACGTGATCTAGGAGACGCTGTAGAGGGCACTGGAATCACAGAGCGAGTTTTGAAAAAGAGGAGATATCCTGGAGGTCGTTCACTTGAGTCTTACACGCAGAGCAGTAAGGACAGTTCAGCGAGCGCACATGTGAAACTTTTAACACATGTCTAGTGACGAAAGACGTGTAGTATCGCTAAGCCAGCATGGCAATCTTTCCATGTGATTTACACAGTCCGAATGAGTTAACAAAACGAACATTTACGGTGTACAATAAAACTTCATAATTGTGAAGACGCGAACAGTACGTGTACAGTGAAAGCCTGTATGGTTTCACATAGTTACAGTCCTTTGAAAAGCTGTTAGATTTAGGCTGGAAGTCGAACGCAAAGCTAGCGGTGAATGTGTAAGCGGCTAGAAAATATGTTATGTTTACAGACAGGCGAGGTCGTTGTGCCGAGCGACAGTAGGCGAGTTAAGGCCAACTGCTTGTGACGTGCAACCCATATGTGTTTGGAGGTCAAACTAAGAGGCGACGATCTCGGACAGATTTCTCACGAAAATTAAGGTTTTTGAAACTGTTATAATCCGTGAACCTGTAAGTCTAACAAAGTGCGGTTTGCGCGAGTGTATTCAGGCGTCTACAAACTATTATATTCGACGGACAGAATTTACGGAAATTCTTTGGACATGATGGTCATCGGACCACGCATCTACTTTTATTTCACGAGGAACTTTCAACACCGTAAAATGGCACACTAAAGTACATGCGGCATGGGAGATCTAGGGTACGGGTGACGTTCCTGGAGGTGAAATGGAGAGCCACAACCAACACCGGGTCTACCATGAGACTTGGAGATGGGTAAAGACCAAATGGCGAGAACAAGGGAAGACGCCGTTAGTCCGACTGGAACTCCATATTTCCACAAGAAGAAGTCGAAGGTACAAGTGACTACACCATGATTCTTTATAACTAGAGTGGTAGTGAAGTAGATTTTAGTGGTCTGGATTGCGCATGTCAAATTATATTGCGATAAACTTAAGGGGGATTTTTAGTCACGAGTTAAGCGGTGACATGAAACCATTTTCTTTATACTCTAGAAACGCCTGATTATCATAGATATGGTGGATATAATGCTAAATAAGAAGTGATAATATTAAACATGTAACGTTAAATTAATGAGATTAATAAAACAGTTTAATAAGTTTAATCACAGTTACACAGTAACATTTATAAATATGTCAGGTGGTGATGGATAATAATCATTTAAATTGAAAGGAATATAATAAAAGCTAACTAATACGGCAGTAATCACACTATTTAAACATCTAAATAATAGAATTAGGCTGTTCTTTAAATACACTGAGAGCTTAGGATGAGATCTAAAAACACGACGCGATGTTACAAGCTTCTAAGATTTAAGTAATAAATATGAATGACAGGTAATAATAATGCTGAAATAAAGTAATTATGATGATAAAATGCAATGCAGATAAAATATGGTAATTTAATATGGTGAGAAATGTTTTCAAATGATGTGAAAAATGAGAAATAATAGTGTGATATAAAAGGTCACTGTGATTTAATGAGGCGAATAATTGAATAAAGTTAAGCCTGTGAATAATTCAACGGATCCATGAGGGCCATTTAATATGTGTGTAAAGCTAATGGGATAATTACCATGTCAATGTTGTAGCCAGTAAAATTTTGCCTGATGAATTTTTATATTGCTATGTGAAATCATTTAACATCATTGAGATCTGCACCAGTGGAATAATTTGAACACACGTGATTCAGTGAGGATAAAGACAGGATTAATCTATCATGAGAAGTTTCAGAGCTTGAATTATGAATGTTTAAAGAAATAAGGATATTTTGAATCCATTGTAAGGCTGAAAGAAAGTTGCAATTCTGAGTTAAGAGGTAAGTTGACGTAACTAGATGGGAACATTCACATATGTAAATACGATGTAAATATGTTAGTAAAGTAAGTAGAATATCCTCTATACGCCAGTCACAAATTAGATAGAAGGAGATCTAATGGACTCGTTACAGTGATATTTTTGTGTTTTCCTTTTATAATGTAAGCAGTTTAATATGCATCCAAACTTGAACTCTATAATAAGAAATGGTTGACCAACGTAACAGCGTAACTAAAATTTAACCCATTAAAATCTATATGCGGGATCTCCGTAAGTTTGAATATATCTAAAGATAGGATACAAGGAGATTTTGTCCCGATTAAGAATTAGTTTCATTTGATATTTTCTTTGGTTTGCACATCGAGACATAAATTAGATATTCTCCACGTGCAGGGTGATAGGAAATATTATTTTCTTTATTGACGGTACCAGTGCAGAGGTGAATGAGTTGTGGAAGTTTTATCTCATTTGTTCATATTCTTTCTGTGGCTTCGCAACGTAACGTGGATGGGAGACGACGTCTGACGGTAAAACATGAACCCCAGTCCATTGTCACGCCCCGAGGTCATTTGAGGTCTCATTTTTTTCTTATTGTCATGTCGGCGTATGTCTAACCATCCACGGTTTTCTCTTTGCGATATTTTCTGGTAAATGTTGTTTCGAATTTCAACCTGGAATCGCGGTGTGTCGGGCCACGCAATCCACCGTTGGGATATCGGGCACAGCAAAATGGCGGCCAACGTGGTTGGGCTCGAGTAAAACTGGGACACCAGACAGAGAACCAACTATATGGCAAGTCCGATGGGACATAAGTCAATTAAATTTCAGCTATTGTTTGTAGAAGCGTTCAAACATGTGGATCGGGCGAAGTTGAGGAAACAAAACCAACTGAGATCTGGTACCCAACTTAAGTGTTCTACATGGTTGTAACGTGATCTAAGTTGCGTATGCGAAGGCTAGGGGCAGGAGTAAGTTACTTCATTCAATCTCACTGGTATTGCAGTGGATAAAACTCTCATTTATCACAAGTGCACTTTATCGAATTTGACTCCAACCACTAAAATCTACGTAGCTTTAAGTCTCTAGGATATGTCAGTGTATCCGACAATTTCCCATGTCCATTGTGATTTGTATTTTGCATAAATATGGATAATTCTGAAGAGATTAAGAAGATACTTTTAGAACTTGGTAAGAAACTAGGAGATTTGGCCAATAGTCAAAAAGGTATGGAGCAACAGCTCAAAGACTCAAAGAAAAGGATGGCAGAAGCATTAGGCGAACATGAACGTAAATTAAAATCTAAACTGACAGGACTAGAAGGTCAGATGTCAAAGCAAAACGATAGTCTAAAAACACGATTGAATGAGCAGAGTAATGATCTAACAACATGCATTGACGATAAACTAAACGAAAAATTAAAAGATTTAGAAACCCATCTCAATGAAAACTTGAGAACTCAATTAAACAATAAGCTCAAAATTTAGAAACCCACCATAATAAAAACTTGGGAACCCAACTAAACGACAAGCTTACAGTTATAGAAACACAAATAAAAGGTTTAGAAACCCAATGAAAACCTTAGAAACACAGTTAGGAACACAGTTAGGAACCCAAAGTAAAACTTTAGAAACGCAAATAAAAGGTTTAGAAACACAAATGAAAACACAAAATGAAACCCTAACAACACAATTGAACGAATGTTTAGAAACGCAAATGAAAGGGTTAGAAACACAACTGAACGATCGTTCAGAAACACAAATGAAAGGTTTAGGAACCCAAATAACAGGGCACGTGAACGAGAGACTGAAAGATTTAGAACTTGATATGGGTACACGATTAAATAACAGTATAGGAGCCCAACTTAATGATACATTCAAAGGATTAGGAAAGGATTTAGTAAGTCAAATAGGCAAGAAAATGAAAAGATTAGAAAAGCAGGTAGATGATAAATTGGGAGGATTAAAAATGGAATTAATAAAAAATACGGAAGAAACTGAGAAACGCCTAGATGACAGGACCAAACTAGGATTGGAGAACGTTAGGAAAGAGAGTAGAAGAGAGAAAGGAAATCATGAACGCTGAAGTTACGATACTTAAAGAAAACATTAAAGAAGTAGAACAGAAACATGACGAAACAGAGAAGGAGAATAGCAGTTGGAAGGAAGAATTGTCAAAGAAAACAGAGGATATAACAGGGCAGATGAAAGAGATTACAATAGAAAATAACACGAAAGTCGAAGGCATCCGAGATCAATTACAGGGGATGAAACAAAATGCGAATCAGGAGATTCAAACCCAAATAGCCATTGCTATTTCTTCTCTAGAGGACAAAGTCAACATTATTAAAGGGACACAGCTAGAAAGAATTACGAAGTTGGAAGGAAAGATTCTAAGCACTGACAGTCAGAGCGAAATTAAGGAGCCGAGTCCTACAACTGAAAATCAAAGATCAGCTCGTGTAACTGGAAATGAGGAACCGAGTCCTATAACAGGAATGAGGGAAACGACTTTTAGAAACGAAACCAGGGAACCTAGTTCCAGTAGAGAGAACAAAATGTGGAATCCAAAGGGAATGTATGCAACCCCATTCACGCATCATTCAACTCCGACAGTTGCTGTTATCAGGAGCCAAGACCACAAACCAAAACCATTTTCGGGAGAGGGAGTTATTACCCCGATGGAATTTTTGCGAGATCTGAGGGAATTTCTAGACGAACACCAGAATACCGTGAAATACCGATTATTGAGAGAGCACTTGAAGGACCAGCACTTAATTGGCTGAGAGCATTCCGAAGCTCATTTAGAGGATATGATGATTTTGCAAGAGCTTTCTTGAAGCGATTTTGGAACACAGAAGATCAGCAGAGTATTTGAACGGAGCTCTACTCTAGAAAATACGCTACGACCAAACCAACCCAGTATGCGAGTGACTTTACCACGCAGATCGCGATATTTCAATTTTTGGATCCCCCAATGAGGGAGGAGGACCTAGTGCAAGCGACAATTCACCAATATCCTGTTGAAGTCCAGAGGGTGTTAATTGCATCAGGAGCCAATACACTCGAGATTTGTGAAGAGATTCTGAGGAGGTTAGACCATATCAGCTCATTAACAGAACCTTGCATAGTTATATCTGAACAACGTGATGTCAACATGATCGTGATGGATCGGACGGCACAGACGGAACCGCAACAGCGAAGATATGTCAGGGATAACAGAGGTCCGATACATGGTTGGAACTGATACAGAGAACAAAGAGGACCGTATGAACGAAGGCAATATTATCAGAATCGGAGGGAACAGTACCAGTACAGAGGATCCAGAGGAGAAATCATTTACGGAAGAGGATCATGGTCAAGAGGATCGAGACCCGATAACAACTATCGAAACCGAAGGGATGACAGACGAAGGGATCGAGGAAACGATAGGCAGAACCAACGGGAAGGCGATAGAATAGAATACCGTCAGGGTTAGAGAACAGATATCAGGATATCCAAAGTCATTTGAACCAACTCAGGGAAGAGGAACGAAACTCTCAAACCAAACCCGATGACAAGATACCGAGCACTAGTGGTCTCAACCTAAAAAAACAGCAATTTCAGACCGGAATCAATAAACAACAGAATCCTTAACTCGATTGCAATCAACATTCATTCGTTTCCACCAAATGAGAGACGAAGATATAATATGCGAAGAAGAAGAGAATAGGAAAACCAGATGCACAGAACTACCCATGATTAATGTATCGATTGGAGATATGATGATTGAAATACTACTAGATACGGGTGCTAGTATCAGTGTAATATCGGAGGAATGTCTGGAGAAAGTAAAAACCAAAGCAGAAGTAGCCGAGATGCCAGTATCTAGTATACGAATTCAAGGAGTAATACCGAACAGGGCAGTTAAATGTAGAAAACAAGTACTCTTTGAATTCGACCTTGCAGACCGAAAGTATGAACACATCTTTATTGTGCTTAATGACATCAAATTCAACATGATCCTGGGAGCTGAGTTTATTACCGAGCACGGACTGATAATTGATTTACATGGCAGAGTAATGAAGTTCAAAGGAGATGTCAGAGGAGATGGAGAAACACTAGATATGGAAGACATTAGCAAATTAGACCTGATAGTGGATGAAGTTGAGGAAGATATAGAAAGGATTAATTTTCTGGCGAAAGTACCATTAGACCCCAGCATGCAAGAAAGATTTGACGCCTTGATAGCAGAGTTCAAGAATATTTTTGACAGCAAGCCTGGATTAATCAGGAATTTCCAGTACGTGATCAAATTGACGGATGACGCACCGTATAAAGGAAAGATTTACCCTGTACCAGAACATTTACGTGAATTCGACCTTGCAGGGAGATGATTACAACCATGATTGAAGATGGAATCATTGAGAAAGCTGCAACTTCATACTTGAACCCTCTAGCGATTGTGAAGAAACCGGTCGGATCCGTTAGGATATGCCTCGACGCCAGGATCGTCAACAGTAAGACGATGCCAGAATATGACAGACCACCCAAAATTAGAGAGATACTGAGGAGATTTAGTAGGAAAACCATCTTCACGACACTGGATTTGGCGGCCTCGTATTATCATGTGGAATTAAAAGAAGAGTGTCGGAAGTACACAGGATTTATATTCGAGGAAATTACCTATGTATTCCGTAGGCTTCCATTTGGTTTAAAAAACAGTTGACCTGTGATGGTAAGGGCACTAGACCAGAATTTAACAGAAGAGGTGAAGAATCACGTGATTAGTTACATAGATGATTTGATTATCGCATGAGAGACACCAGAGGAACATTTAATGCATCTTAGGATGGTATTCAAGAATTTGGAGGAAGCTAACTTCAAGGTGAACCACAAGAATTGCCATTTTTGCCATAAGGAGATAATATTTCTGGGACACGTGTTCGACGGTCAATTTTACAGACCGAATACACAAATGATAGCGGATATCAAGGACTTCCCAAAACCACGTAAGGTGAAGCAAGTCCGTGAATTTTTGGGCGTTTGCCAGTTTTTTGCATTACACTGTCCAAGATATTCGGAGGTGATGGCTCCACTGCACAAGTTACTCAAGAAGAATAACAAGTGGAAGTGGGACGATGCGTGCGACCTAGCGTTCGAAAAGGCAAAGGAAATGTTGGTAGACAATGTAAAACTGGAGTACCCTGATTTCCAGAGAACTTTGTATTTGGACACGGATGCATCGTATGTAGGAATTAGTGCCGTTCTTTATCAGGTAGACGATGACCAACAAAGACACTATTTGGCGTTTGCCAGTAGGAAATTGAAGACACATGAAAGGAACTACACTGTTACTGAGATAGAGGCGCTGGCAGTAATTATCTCTCTTCAAACTTGGAAGTAATTACTATTAGGATATCAAGTGGTTATAATAACAGACCATAAAGCCCTGAAATTCATATTAAATAGGCATGTAGCCAATGAGAGAGTGGCAAGAAGGATACTGTTCTTGCAGAGATTCAATCTATCCATAAAACATCAACCAGGAAAGAACAATCTACTTGCACAAGTGTTAAGCAGAAATCCAAGCGAGGGTAGAGAAGTAAACGTGATCGATGTGGAACGTGAGGATCAAGCAACGTTGGACAGATTAAAAAGATCCCATAATCACAGAAGCGATATGCACCACTCAGAAGAATCTACAGATTTCTGACAGGGAAGATGGACCGAGATGATCCAGACTATGGAGAAACATCAAGACAAGCAGCTAATTACATAATAATGGCAGACACTGTATATAAGTTTATGGACAGAGCGCGAACCTTATTGAGGATCGCAATACCTCCGAGCCTGGTACACGCGGTGACATGGCTAACCCATCATGCCATAGGTCATGGCGGCTCAGATAAGACTGTAGCAGCACTTAAAGAACAATATGTATGGGAGAAAATGGGAAACTCTGTAAGGAACATCTTAAGAACATGTGATTTATGCCAGAAAAGCAAGTACACCTCACACCTACTAAAGGAGAAGCCGAAGGCTGTAATTCCAACTAAACCATGTGAGATATATGCCACGGACCTGTATGGCCCGCTTCCAAGGTCGACCAGGAGAAATCAATATATTTTGGACACACTTGACGTTTTTTCTAAATATGTTATGTTGCACCCTGTACAAAAAGCTACAGATAGATATGTGATCAAAAGAATTGAGAAAGGGGTGATACCCAGAGCAGGAAAACCTGAATATTTGATCTCCGATCATGGAACTCAATTTACGGCAGGCGAATTTCAACAAGCTATGGAGCGGCTTGGAATTAGACAAATTTTGAATTCTGTGAGAAACCCGCAATCGAACCCGGCGGAAAGAATTATGTCTGAACTGGGAAAATATTTCCGGATTTATACCCATGAGAGACATGACAGATGGATGGACTTCATACCAGCAATCGTATCCTACATCAACACAATAATGCATGAGAGTAATCAGCAGATACCACAAGTCTTTCATTTCAATACAAAACCTTGCAGACCATGGGACAGGATTTTGGATAAACCACCGGATGCTGTGCCAAGCCACAACGTGATGATCCAGAGGGCACACGAGCGACTACTAGCTCAGGCGGAGAAGAGAGCGAGAAGAGGCAGGAAAAAGCGCTATGATCGGCCACTGAACGAAGGACAGTTAATACTGCTTAAAAAGCCTACATCATCCAACTTACCGGCGAAGATATACAGTAAATTTGCCAGAGTTTTCACGGGCCCATTTAAGATCGGCCGTAGTTGTGGCAACAATAGTTACAAAGTTGTAGATATTGACACAAACAGAGAGATCAGCAAGTATAACGCGGGTAGCCTAAAACCATATTACAAAAGGCACTGAGACACATGCCATAACGTGAACATGGTTGTCAGGCAAGAGCATTGTGTAAAATATTAATTGGATCTCCGATCAGTTATTATTTACTGGTTGAGAGGAGTGTGTACCCGATTTGCCATGTGTCAAGAGATCGGATTGCACCGCATACTTTAGTGAAGAACAGATTACGTGCATGACAGCTGTGACGTCACTGGCATGGCCATATAGATTCCATGATGTCAAGAGAACTTGAAATATGTAAGAATGTAACGCTCACTATTCTATTAAGATTATTCGAGGATTTGTGAATACCTGTGTGTAAAGCTAATGGGATAATTACCATGTCAATGTTGTAGCCAGTAAAATTTTGCCTGATGAATTTTTATATTGCTATGTGAAATCATTTAACATCATTGAGATCTATACCAGTGGAATAATTTAATAACACGTGATTCAGTGAGGATAAAGACAGGATTAATCTATCATGAGAAGTTTCAGAGCTTGAATTATGAATGTTTAAAGAAATAAGGATATTTTGAATCCATTGTAAGGCTGAAAGAAAGTTGCAATTCTGAGTTAAGAGGTAAGTTGACGTAACTAGATGGGAACATTCACATATGTAAATACGATGTAAATATGTTAGTAAAGTAAGTAGAATATCCTCTATACACCAGTCACAAATTAGATAGAAGGAGATCTAATGGACTCGTTACAGTGATATTTTTGTGTTTTCCTTTTATAATGTAAGCAGTTTAATATGCATCCAAACTTGAACTCTATAATAAGAAATGGATGACCAACGCAACAGTGTAACTAAAATTTAACCCATTAAAATCTATATGCGGGATCTCCGTAAGTTTGAATATATCTAAAGATAGGACACAAGGAGATTTTGTCCCGATTAAGAATTAGTTTCATTTGATATTTTCTTTGGTTTGCACATCGAGACATAAATTAGATAATCTCCACGTGCAGGGGGATAGGAAATATTATTTTCTTTATTGACGGTACCAGTGCAGAGGTGAATGAGTTGTGGAAGTTTTATCCCATTTGTTCATATTCTTTCTGTGGCTTCGCAACGTAACGTGGATGGGAGACGACGTCTGACGGTAAAACATGAACCCCAGTCCATTGTAATGCCCCGAGGTCATTTGAGGTCTCATTTTTTTGTCTTATTGTCATGTTGGCGTATGTCTAACCATCCACGGTTTTCTCTTTGTGATATTTTCTGGTGAATGTTGTTTCGAATTTCAACCTGGGATCGCAGTGTGTCGGGCCACGCAATCCACGGTTGGGATATCGGGAACAATACTGACACAATGGAATTGAAATTGAAAAAACACAATGTAATTTAGATTGAAAAACGCACGAAAAATTTAGATACTAAATGCTCACTAAGTGCAATGAAAATTCAAAATACTTACAAAATGCAATTGAAATTGAAAATGCTTACAAAATGTATGGGGGATAAATTGTACTCAAGTTCACTGAAAAAGAACGGGGAGGAGCCGATACAAGAAAGTGGAAGATAATATCCTGTACTGTGCTGCGCTCTGTCATAATGCAGAGTACTGGATCTGTCTTGTTACAGTAGTTACATAACTCTCATAAGAGAGCGGCGTACACAGCATGCTGGGGGACTGGCAGTCAGCTGGCTTGTAAAAAAGAAAATAATTATTCTAATGTACGCCCTTCAACTAATTTAATAATAATAATACACTAATCGTTTGGTGTAAAGCATGATTTGTGATGATTTCAAGTGCCTTTCTTTACTATAAAGTGAATGATATTACTATTTATTTATTTATTTTTAATTGAATATAATCGGTTACGCACCTTTAGGTGGCCAAACACACAGCAAAGTATATACCAGAGATAATTTATCATATTTAGTTCTAGTGTGTGTTAGTAAAGTGACCTTGACTATTGAAACATCTGGTGGTTAGTGTTGCTTTAATGGGCAGAACTACGAGATCATCTGCTTCTAATTGAACTTCTAGAAAGAACTTCATACCGTAAGTGTCTCAGCAATGATAATATATAATATAGACTTGTAAGTAGCTAAATCCAGTTGATATATTGTGCCCGTCAGAAGAGCTATCAGGGTTGCCAACAACCGAAATGACACCTCAAACACCTCACCTGCCGTACCCATGTGCCATGAGGATCAGGTGAATTTCTTATAGGCCATAGCGGCATGAAATTCCATGATCCATGGGATCCGTGATAACATGGTTGCTAAAAAGGTCATAGACAGCCTATGAAAATACACCTCCTAAAGCTAGACTGAGAAATAAACTTCCAGGCTTAAGTAAAACTTGTAGAAATATTTATTCAAAATATGCAGGCACCTAGCCTAGTTCGGAGGGTTTCTATCGGCTAATCGGCAAACTAATAAATAAATAAAAATAAAGATCAGGACCCTACCTATAAACAATGATAAACCCTCGCGAAAGATCTATTTTACAGAGTTAAGCAACAACAGCAACAGTAGGAAAATGGTACGGCAATAAACCCTAAGTCAAGTTACAAAAATAAGCTAATAATGGAATTTACATTAAAGAGGGTGACAATAACAAATCTAAGTTAGGATGATACCATTTCCTTATTTACATTTACTGTGAAATAATCTAGCTAATTCCTAACAATTAATACAAAATTTACGGCGATGACGTCCGTAAAGCAAACAATTAATACAAATCTACATGACAAGCCGTCAAAAAAACATTAAATGCCCTCTTACAATATAAGTAAGTTAAACATGGGGATTAGATAACAACAAGACCACAATCAATATTATTCCTGCCTTCGCCCTGGGTTACTCTTTGTAAACTAGTGTCACCTAAGTGCATGTCATTTACGGTGGCGAATGCGTCGTGAAAACTACGTCTAACGTCGCATGAGGCTCGAGCTCCACCAGCTACTAACTATAGGTTAAGCAAGCATTCCGTCGATAAAAATTAATGTCATCTGTCCTAGATTACTTCCATAAAGAACCGTGCACAAAAGCAGGTGTCGGCCAGCACGTCCAAAATGCAAGTAAATCAAGGTTAAATGCAATAAACAATTAGTTATCATCAGTTTATAATAATTATGCGCTTGCTTATTAGAATGTCGGTTTAAATTATCGTTGGTTTATTGCGAATAGGCCGACAATCCTGAATACCTTGGGCTCAGCAGTAGCAGTCTCGTGCGAGATCAATCTCTGCTATAAAATACCATCATCGAGCTCTCCACGCTCGGACATACCAATAACACAGGTTATTAGTGGCTCTCGGCTCACTTAATTTACCATTGGGTAGGCCTGGAATGCACCTCAGCCACCTCCCTTAAAATACCTAGTCCATAGAAACAAAGTCTGGACATATATAAATAGCCTCTAACACAGGCGCCTCTTATAGCCTCTTAATCTCAACAAATAAACCTTGACATAAAGTGTAATCACTCTCAAATAGAGTTGAAAGATAGTCGCTTCAATAGCGATGCAAGCATATGGCATTCGCCAATCAGATCAATGTAGCAAAACATATGATTTCTACAAAATGGTGGCCTGGACATTTACTTACTTATGAAACACAATCTCTAACGGTAAATAATGCTATAAGCATTGTCAAAGAGTCTAATACATGTGTCTCGCTGAATGAGTGTTGCTCTCTTGGCATACTGGGAACTCGTCTAACCGGTCCATGACTCTGGAGTCTCGCTCCCAAACTACAGTCATCTACGTGGACGGTTTGAAATGAAACAACACTGAAGGCAGGCAGCTTTCTCGTAAAAACGTCTATCAGAAAACTGGCCTTGTTATCTGGTCCCAAATATAATACATAAATAGAATAAGCATCAGCTTAAAAATCACGCCTCAAAACTATACACAAAGACGTGGCATGTTCATTAAGTCAAAGAAAAGTAAAATACAGAAACACCACTTATTTTGAACGTGTTTGAAATCTGCAGATATGTCACTTCATAACTGCTTTGTCTTACAATAACCAAATAATATCTGTGTGTCGAAACACCTGACACAAAATAAATATTATAAAGGCGCAAATCTTACAATTGCTAAGTTTGCCAATGATACGGTAGCAATTACAGGGTTCGATGCTAGATTGCATACAAATATAACTCCCTGAATGTGTTCTGTTCTTGAACACAATGGCTTCATAGCACATCAAAATGAAATATGACATTATTTTACAAAACTGGTAGTTTCAGTTGACTGCCTACTGATATGAACTGTTCTAACTAAATCAGTGGCGTGACAAACATTTACTTAAAAGGGGGTGTTATGAAATAACACTGACCATGACGTCTAGTCGTCATGCCAAAACCTCTATCCACAAAATCACCCAGCTAGGGTTGAACAAAACGTAGTAACAAAGACTAAAGTCACGCTTAGCAGGGGTAGAAATAACATCCTAGCAATGTCCATCAGAATGCACCGTGATCGAAAGGATTCAATCACACGGGTGACTAACTAATCACTGAAAGTGAACTACAAAGATTAGTTCTAACATTACAAAACCCTACCTATGGCTTGTCAAGAAGTTCGGTTGCTTCTACAATTAACTACTATTAACTACAGTAAACTAAGCCTCCGTGGCTTAGGCGGCAGCACACCGGCCTCTCACCGCTGGGTCCGTGGTTCAAATCCCGGTCACTCCATGTGAGATCTGTGCTGGACAAAACGGAGGCAGACAGGTTTTCTCCGGGTACTCCGGTTTTCCCTGTCAAATTTTAATTCCAGCAACACTCTCCACTATCATTTCATTTCATCTGTCATTCATTTAATCATTGCCTCAGAGGAGTGCGTCAGGCCTTGGCAGCCGGCACAGTTCATATCCTCGCCGCTAGATGGGGGCTTCAGTCATTCCATTCCTGACCCGGTCGGAGACTGGAAGCAGGCTGTGGATTTCCATTTTTTTAAACTACAATAAACTACACCACAAAAGAACCTCACAAGAAATAGATTAATCGGACTCACAAGAAAGGATGTCTACATCTCAATCGTTCCAACGACTTGAGGGATATAATTAGGCTTTGGTCTCCGGACATGGGTTGTCCAATCTGGGCCTCCACATGGGCTCTATCCTTTACCATGGCCTTAACTCGTCCTCGGTGTCGACGTCGTGATATGACCAGATTCCTCTCCATTGTGTCGGTCGTCATGTTCCTTGGCTTAGCTGGCGCTATAGTCATGGTTCTTCTGTCATTTGCTGAAGTTTCTCCGGAACTCTCCCTCACATCATGAGAGTTATCTGCTCATCTCCACAGATGATGTGTAATGGAAATCGTCGTACACGTGGTTATGAAAGTGTGACATGTTTGAGTACAAAATAACCACTGGAAAATTCAGAAAATGGGCGTAGCACAGTTTCACTGAAGCTAGCTTTAATATGGTAGCAATCTCACTGAGTCTACACGGCACAGATGATTGAAAAATTGGCCATGCACTTTATCTGCTTCCCAATCACAGAATCTAATGGTCCACAAATCACGTGTCATCGAAGTTGTACGTTACAGAAATTAATCGCTCTTGCGATTACAGCAATATTCGTAGCAGTGAGTGTTAAAATAATTCGCTTGGTTGATTATAGAATCACAGTAATTAACATATTTTATCGTCACTTGACGAAGTTGAATTTCCCACAACACGTGGTTGAAAATGTGGTGTTCCACGATGCGCAATTTTAATCACTTTTCAATAAATTCGCTAATATCGTAGCACAAGCCTTCTCCGGCTTTAATATTCACTTGAATAATATACTGTTCGTTGCAAAATAGTGTGCGATGCACAAAGATTACGTTCCTTGCCTTCCAGGCGGACTATTTCCTCGTCTTTAAGGCAGACTTCAAATACATATCCAATTTGGATGGACAACCATACACATGTGCGAAGAGCTCAGTCCTGCGCTGCTAGAGCTTACAAATACACTAGTCGTGCAGCGAGAGATTGGTTCCAGTTCGCGTATCTACGACGTTAATACCTTATCAAAAGTAGAAATAACATTCTGAAGAATGTTTCGATGATACAGAATTACAACATGGAAATATCTGAGCTTCGTAGAAAGTAGAAGTGTTATAATAAAGACTCAGATTATATTATAATGGTTTTCTCCATAGTCAAAAGATCAACCATTTATAACTCCAAAGAATGTTAGCATGTGGCGACAGCATGGCTGGTCGTTGAGTGCGTTCTAAGATGATACATCAAAAATATGTTGCAATGAAAAATATCACACGAACCTGTGCTTAGCGGGTTCATCTCCCTCTCCGTCGTTTCAAATAAAAATGAAGGAATGCATTTTTTTTGTCTCAAATTCAAGATCAAGCTTGGTGATATTTTTCCCATCATTCCCTCGGTGGTTCTATTCTTGATTTATTCCATCGAAGGTCTTATTCTTGAATTACGTCGTTTCTACACCGTCGTTCATCAGAAGGGTCTCCCTCGAAGGTACTATTCTTCAGTTGGAGTCTTCTTCGAAGTGTTCGTTCTCCTATCCCATCTTCATCATCCTCGCGTCGGCGGTTCTCTCTTCTACGATTCTCTCTGAGCATTTCGCTCTCTTTCTCGGATCGTATTCTCTTGAACTCATCTCCGGCGTAATGAAATACTTCTCAGCTTCGGCGTTCCATTTCTTCCGTCTCTGCTCCGGTTTCAGATATCTTATCTCTGGAACTACGTCAATTTGGTGTACATCTGCCACTACAGTTTGGCGATTCTTCTTCGGGTGCGAGTCTTCCCTCGGAGTTCAGTTTTCATCAACCTCTTCTCGTTGTTAGTGGAGTTGTCTGATGTACACTCGACTCTCTCGCGCTCTTCCTCTCCAATCTCGATCTGCCCTGTCTCTAGGATCTCGATCGCGTCGATAGCCGCCGCTATAACGATAGTCTCGATGAATACTTCCTCTTCCTCGCTGATCTTCTCTCGTCCCACGACGGTCGTTGTCGTGACGACGGTTGTCGCTCGTCCCTTGGTTGAAACGTCGGTTCCAAAATCCTCGATTGTCACCTTGTTGTCTTTCTCTCGCGTATGGAGTATTATTCCAGTTGCGTTGGTTGGGATTGTAGTTTCCTCTATGGTCATTCTGAGTTTGAATTTGCTGTGGCGTCTGACTAACTTTATCCACAGTAGTCAAGTTCACGTGGCGTGTCTCTCTTTTAGTCGGACTGTGGTTTGCAAATTGTTCAGTATTTGCGTCCAATCGCCTTAGAATTTGGTCACATTGCTGGAAGGTTGTTGCTGCCGCAGCAATTAACACTCGTTGGACATCGGCTGGGTATTGCCAAACGATAGTGTTCACTAAATTCTGCTCTGATAGTGGGGGTTGGAGACATGTACGTTTCGTCAGCTGGGTTGCAAAGTAATTTGCGTAGCGTGTTGGCGTATTCGAGCTGTATCGGCGAGTGTACATCTCAGCTCTGATGATCTGCTGTATGTCACTCGACCAATAGGTACGCAACAAGGCTTCTCTAAAATCCTGGTATCCTGTGAAGGAGTATCTGAAGGCCCTGAACCAAGTACTAGCTTGACCTTCAAGAAGACGCTCTATGACACTGTGCTCTCTCTCCGGTGTCACCATTGTATCACGTAGATAACTCTCTAAATTTGCCAAGAATTCGACTGGTGTGATGCCACTACCAGTACCTGAGAATCGAGCTGGTTGCTCTTCCCTTGATCGTATGATCATTACATTTCCCTGATTATGCTGGGTCTGTGCTGGTCTGATGGGTTAGCATAAGCATTTGTCGGCATATCAGTCGCTGGATTTTGCTGTACGTTTGCAGGTCTAAACGGATTTGCAGCGTAATTCAGCTTTGATTGATCAGCTATGTTAGCATTTTCACCGAAGTGTGACTTCGTGAACGGTGATGTTGACGTTTGCATTTGATTATGCATGGTATCTGCGAATCTGAATGGTCACGTTTCAGTAGGTGCGCTCGGTTGAACACAGGACGGTGTTGATTGTATAAACTGAGGTCCTGACGTATTCTGAGTTTCAGCTGAAAATGTGGAAGTTCGAGTCTCTCTCGGTTGAGCTTCCAATTTGTCTAAGCGTCTCTCAATAATTTCGAGGCCTGGAATGGTCTTTGCCTCAACTTTACTCCCTAGATCGTTTAACTGTAACTCGACCCTGTCGATTTTTCCTTTGAGATTTGTGTCGACCTCTCGAATTGCTGTCCTAAGGTTGTAGCTAAGTTGAAGACGCTCTGTCACGGCAAATTCTTCTAACCTTTTCTTCATACATTCTACCTCTGTTTCAAATTTAGACACGTCATCTTTGACCTGGTAAACGTCGTCCTTAACCTCTGCGACGTCTCCGCGAAGTTCCCTTACTTCGTATCGAACACTAGATACTTGAGCTTCTACAACATGTTTGTGTTCATTAAAGTTTCCTCTCAGCAATAAGATATCAATCTTCGTTTCCTCCCGATGAGTGTTCACGGTTTCGCATAGCTCTCCCATGGTGTCCGTTAACTGAGTAACGTTCTTCGTGTTCGTCGCTAGCTCTTCCTTAAATTCGATTATGTCGTCAGCAATGGCTTTCACATTCGCATTCACGGCGTATGCTGCACCTCTCATCAAAGCTAATCCTACATTTACTGCAGCGATATCCTTCTTGACATTATCCATAAATCCCTCGACGTTCGTAAGTTGATTGCCAAACTCTTCTCTGGTGTGATCTAAATCAGCCCTCATATCGATTTGAACTCTATTAATGGTAGCCTTAATCTGTGTAGTGTATTCGCCTAACCTGGTCTGAACATCTTCCCTCGCTCGGTTCATTTGATCGGTTATATTATCTATGCAGTGGTTTCATTCTGTTGGTGTCGCAAGACATCAACCCTAACCGTGGCTAAATCTGCTGTAAGGTTATTCCTAGCCTCTTTCCTATGAGCATCTATGTCAGCACTGACCTGAGTTAGATCAGCCCTAACATTTGTTATGTCAGTCCTAACATCATTAAAGGTTTGTGTGTTGGCTTCAAGATCAGCCCTAACATTGTTGACACTTTGGGTATTAGCCTCTAAATCGGTTCTGACATTATTAACACTCTGAGTGTTCACACCCAAGTCACCCCGGACTTCACCTAAAGTGGTAATATTTGTCTCTAAATCCACTCTAATTTGTTGTAGGTTGGTGTTAACAACAGCCAACATCTCCCCCATCACACGACGAATCGTCTCTTCATCCATAATACAATAATATATGAGAGAAGAGAAGGAGCATTCCAGAAAACTTACAGCTATGACTAGTTACTTTTTCGGTATAGAACAGCCTGCTTTCTCTTAAATAAATATCACAAGTACTGCTGGAGTGTGCTTCTACATTTACATTAACAACAACAAGCAAAACAAAGTTTTACATTTTCTCAGGATGAGGCATCAACAAAGAAAAACCTATCCTTCAATTATCTATAGTACAAAGCCTCACTCCATGGACTTAAATCACGCACGAATGCCATGCGGTTAATTGATCTGCAGTACGACTTCTTATGTTTGTCCCAGTCCAGTCAATTTACCTTTAATCACAATAGTATCCTTATAAAACAACATGGAGCTGAAGGTCACTATGTCAACATCGGCCCCACGTTGGGCGCCAAAGAAAGAAAAAGAAGTATATGTGCCCGTCAGAAGAGCTATCAGGGTTGCCAACAACCGAAATGACACCCCAAACACCTCATCAGCCGGACCCATGTGCCATGAGGATCAGGTGAATTTCTTATAGGCCATAGCGGCTCGAGAATCCATGATCCAAGGGATCCGTGGTAACATGGTTGCTAAAAAGGTCATAGACAGCCTAAGAAAATACACCTCCTAAAGCTAGACTGAGAAATAATTTTCCAGGCTTAAGTAAAACTTGTAGAAATATTTATTCAAAATATGCAGGCACCTAGCCTAGTTCGGAGGGTTTCTATCGGCTAATCCTCAAACTAATAAATAATCAAAAATAAAGATCAGGACCCTTCCTGTAAACTACGATAAACCCTCGCGAAGGATCTATCTTACAAACTTAAGCAACAACAGCAACGCTAGGAAAATGGTACGGCAATAAACCCTAAGTCAATTTACAAAAATATGCTAATGACGGAATTTACATTTAACAGGGTGGCAATAACAAATCTAAGTTAGGTTGATACCATTTCCTTATTTTCATTTAGTGTTAAATAATCTAGCTAATTCCTAACAATTAATGCAACATTTACGGGGATGACGTCCGTAAAGCAAACAATTAATACAAATCTACATGACAAAGCGTCAAAAAAAAACATTAAATGCCCTCTTACAATCTAAGTAAGGTAAACATGGGGATTATATACAGTACAATAAATAACAACAAGACCACAATCAATATTATTCCTGCCTTCGCCCTGGGTTACTCTTTGTAAACCAGTGTCATCTAAGTGCATGTCATTTACGGTGACAAATGCGTAGTGAAAACTACGTCTAACGTCGCATGAGGCTCGAGCTCCACCAGCTACTAACTATAGGTTAGGCAAGCACTCCGTCGATAAAAATTAGTGTCATCTGTCCTAGATTACTTCCATAAAGAAGCGTGCACAAAATCAGGTGTCGGCCAGCAGGTCCAAAATGCAAGTAAATCATGGTTTAATGCAATAAACAGTTATCATCAGTTTATAATAATTATGCGCTTGCTTACTAGAATGTCGGTTTAAATTATCGTTGGTTTATGGCGAATAGGCTAACAATCCTGAATACCTTGGGCTCAGCAGTAGCAGTCTCGTGCGAGATCAATCTCTGCTATAAAATACCATCATCGAGCTCTCTACGCTCGGACATAACAATAACACAGGTTATTAGTGGCTCTCGGCTCACTTAATTTACCATTGCGTAGGCCTGGCATGCACCTCAGTCACCTCCCTTAAAATACCTAGTCCACAGAAACAACGTCTGGTCATATATAAATAGCCTCTAACACAGGCGCCTCTTATAGCCTCTTAATCTCAACAAATAAACCTTGACATAAAGTGTAATCACTCTCAAATAGAGTTGAAAGATAGTCGCTTCAATAGCGATGCAAGCATATGGCATTTGCCAATCAGATCACTGTAGCAAAACATATGATTTCTACAAAATGGTGGCCTGGACATTAACTTACTTATGAAACACAACCTCTAACGGTAAATAATGCTATAAGCATTGTCAAAGAGTCTAATACATGTGTCTCGCTGAATGAGTGTTGCTCTCTTGGCATACTGGGAACTCGTCTAACCGGTCCATGACTCTGGAGTCTCGCTCCCAAACTACAGTCATCTACGTGGACGGTTTGAAATGAAACAACACTGAAGGCAGGCAGCTTTCTCCTAAAAAAGTCTATCAGAAAACTGGCCTTGTTATCTGGTCCCAAATATAATACATAAATAGAATAAGCATCAGCTTAAAAATCACGCCTCAAAACTATACACAAAGACGTGGCATGTTCATTAAGTCAAAGAAAAGTAAAATACAGAAATACCACTTATTCTGAACGTCTTTGAAATCTGCAGATATGTCACTTCATAACTGCTTTGTCTTACAATAACCAAATAATATCTGTGTGTCGAAACACCTGACACAAAATAAACATTATAAAGGCGCAAATCTTACAATTGCTAAGTTTGCCAATGATACGGTAGCAATTACAGGGTACTGTCCCCGTTTACCCGGATAGTAGGCTGTCAGATATCCGCCCCCTCAATCGGATTGCCAACAATCAATCGCACCAGCTCAGCTACATCAATGAAAATGGCACTGACAGATACTACCGAGGTTTGAACACAGAAGTTACCAAGAAAAATTATTGTGGAACACACCAAAATAGACGGGGTTTCATACTTACTTTTACTTACCTCTTATAAATATCTCGGGGATTGGGTTGACAACAGGATCCTTAAAGTATGCTCTCACAATAACCTTCACCATGACATTTAAAAATGAACCAGACCGAAGACGAGAACTTTGAACTGTACAAGAGCTTTATTTTCAAATAACGAGTATGATTTTCACAACTCAACAAAATAAACGTGGCTATCAGTAGCCTATGTCAATCTGACTACGTCCTCCTAAAGGACTTGCAACGTTATCAAACAATATGTTAGCTCCCATGAGCTCAAAACAACGTAACATTTTATAACACATTTGGATTGGATGAGGAAGTGAGGACGAGACATATATAGAGCACTTGGTTTCCTTTTAATAAACATGAGAATTGTATTTATAGTCGCAAGGCCAGAGTGTGGACGACCTCACCCGCTGATAACCAGTTGTTGGGACAGCTGCAAGCTACCCTCCAACCTGTTGCATACTTGTCAAATGGACTCCCTTCTCACATGCTACGTTACGTAAGAATACAGCTCTCTTTTAAAGCTTTAAATGTCTACAAGACAACTCATACATATTGACGCAAATCTTTCAAATGCTTAACTCACATCCCACTGGATTATTTTAACTATCCTTAAACTTGTTAAGTTATCATCCAAATGTTTAAAAAGCATAGTTTAGAGTATAAAACACACTCTTAAATGTTTATAACAAAATCACATAAATTATTTATAACAATTAGAAATTGTTTATAATATTGTCGAAGATAATTACAAAATTTTTAAACACGCCTTTAACATTACTTTCGTTCCACATTATTGTCAAAGATATTTACATTTATTATTTACAATATCAACATTTAAATTATTTAAATTATTAATTTAAGAAATACATTGAACCACACGTTTTATCCGGTTGGTAAATTCATAATCGTGTTTAATATAATCGACCAATGAAGGTTAGTTATACATGTACATGTCACAATCTGGTTTAATAAAGGTTGTAATAATTTTAATTATTTGTGACGGTAATCTTCATTCAAAATCTTATCTCAAATTCTTTCACAACTCTTGTTAATTATAACAGTAAATTCACTTGATTAATTTTCAACGAACTATGACAATACACTCTAGCGGAAAATACTTCGCTTACAAAATAATGCACAAACTGCATTCAAAATAGCCCAAAATTCATCATATATTAATCTATATGGCATTAAAATCTTCCACAGCATTTACAAAAAACTTCCACTAACACAATCTTTATCATTATTAATTACTGTGGGAATCTCCTTCATTTATTTAAGGGCATTATACATCAGCGACTTTCAACATGTCCGCTGCACTATTGATTATACATTCATAGTTCCACTTAAAAATTCATATATCAATAATTGTTTCAAAACTGTTGTCATTTAAACTTCGTGGATTTCATTCATGAATCGAAATGAAATAAAAATTTGCCAGTCACAAACAAATTTAATAGTGAATACGCTTATATACGCCTGTCTGGTCTATCAAAATTTAAGATTAACATCTTCAAAGAATTGTAGTATAAAAATACTATCATCAAACAAAGTGCGACTAACTGCAAAATAGTCGAATAGAATCCAATTAGACTGGGGAATGCAAACATCATTATATAAATCTCTATATGAGAAAAAACCTAACACAAGTTTCACGAATTTAATGCATTCAATAATTCATAATTAATGTTCATCTTTCACAAAATTGCCTGTGATGCAATGGTCGTTCATGACTGACGATAAATGTCTGTGTTGCAATCAATTCAAATAACGACTAGTATTTCCAAGATCGTCGACAACGTACTGGATTTTAACGCTCTAAAATCATTTAAATGTTCTTCCTTCTTGATGATGACAGAAAATTGGTCAAAGTAATTAAACTGGGGTAGAATTACTTTAATAAAGTGACACGCTGTCTGAATTTAAAACTGCCATAAAAATCATTAACTTACAGTCAAATCGTGACTACAAAAATAAGCAAATTACTGAAAAATCCAAATATCAGTCTCAACTGATTCAAAATCATTTAACTATGCCCATGACATAACAATGTCTTAATAAAACGTCGAAAAAGGCATAACTCATCAAGGTGTACTGAGAATAGGAATCTCAAACAAGAATATCGGGCAAAAATACATGAGGACAAAAATATGGGAAAAATGGTTGCTCAAATATTGCTAAGAAACTCAAATACAATAAACGTTCACGACTACCTTATCTGCCGATTGACGTTCCAGAGGAAAATTCCCCAAAGAAGACTGTTGATGGATCCATTTCACCAAGTTAAAGCTGAGCTCCATCCTCGAAACCAGAAACAGCACCATCGGAGAATCGAACTGCTTCACGAAGACGAACGACATCCTTCCGGCAATAATCTTCTTTGTGAGTCGGGACAACCCTGACCTCTCTTGAAAAATCCCTGAAGTTCCAGTTGAAAATCGCCATGAAGTTTTTGTATAAATTTCCGAAGAAATATTCATATTCAGAAAGTATGAAATCATTTCCATTGCTGTTTGATAGTATTCAGCCTTTAATCACGAAACATGGGTGTAGATGGTTGTTTACCACATGTTCGCTTGTATGGAATAGCAATTAGCGAAGTTCCATGCTGCTATCTTACTCCGTTGAAATATGTCCCAATTGCATTAAGTCCTTTAGCCTTCCATATGCTCTTCGGTTGTAGTATTAGAAGAACAAACTGCCTTATTAAATTGCTCCATTATACTGCAGTGTTGTGTCACAAAAGCAATCTGAAGTCTCCCTATTTCACTAGCCCTGTCAGCCGTAGCGTAGAGTCTGGCTATACAAAGTGTTTCTCCTGTGGCGAGAAAATCACTTTTGTCAGTCGTCTAATATTGTCAATAACTTCCAAAATACTTCTTCGAAATTGTTCAGCTTTTCTACAGTCCTTACTGTAGCAATGCACAAGAGAATTAGCTTATAAGCGACCGCTAACTGTTCACAGCTAATCTTGTAGAAGCGTTATAAGGGTCGTTTCAACTTCACCTAGATTTACTTCACAGTAAACCTGCACTGCTTGTATGTTCGACTCTTGTTTAATGCAGTGGCTTCGCCACGCGTTACAAAGACGACTTTTTCACTAATAATCTCACTCGACGTTTCACTGAAATGACTATTTGAGATCTGACGATTGAATATCAGACGATTTATAATCTGAGAATGAGGCTCCTCTCTTCTGCGCAAGGCCTTTTATGAACTTCATGAGGGGCGTATCCATCCCTTCCATCGCGTGTTACTACGTCATCGCTAGAAGTTCCAACTTCGTCAATACATGACGGATTTTCATAATTCAAAAACTGAAAATAAATTTCACCAAAATTCCAGAACAATGCCTCTACTGCAAATGGATTTCCACAATTCTGCATTCCAAAAAGTAATAAAAATACCATAGTTTCAGCAATCTCCGTCTTCCTCCAGACTATCGTTCATTGGTTTGAGCCTCCCCTCCAATAGCATAATTTCTTCCTCAGCAGAATTCCTCGTTTCCTGCGACTGCGTCGTACATCTCGGATCCTTCTCGAATAAATGCTGACGTCACTGAGAATCTCAGCTCAAGTAGCCTGCTGGCATAACGTTTACGTCATCCGTGCTTACGTCATGACTACCCACGTCATAACTATGACAGCCATAACTTTCGCTATAATTTCCAAAATAGCCACCGTGGTCTCTATATAATTCAATTACGGGGGCATTCTCCTCTCACCACGTTTTAAAAACAGTTGCAAATTGTTTTTAAACTCAGTGTTACAAGTACCTCAACTCTCTTGAACACAAAATTGAATTATTACTGGCTTACTCTAGGATAGTATATTCTATGTTCCTTAATCATAAATCTGGGTTGTGTGGTTAATGTATTCTCTCCTCTCTAATTTCTCTTCTGTCCAGTATTTCTATTTTCTAAGTTCTGCTGGCTCGTAGAAGGCCCAGGATCGATTACAACATCCTGCCTTTTCTTTTGGTTGTCTGCTTCTTTTTCCCGTAATTCTTTCAGGTATTGCTGGCTTTCCTTCTCTCTTTCCTGATACTGATCGGGTGTCATAACCTGACCTTGAGGATTCTGATTTCTGTTTTGGTTCTGGTTATTCCTATTATAATTTCGGTTATAACCATTATTGTTGTAATATCTGCCTCTTCCATTGTAATTTCCTCGGTTATAGTTCCAGCCTCTTCTCTGTTGATACGGTCGGTAACCTTGCGATCTGTTATTTCGAAACTGATTATTCCTGTGAGGACCTACATTGTCAGTTTTCTCCTCATCTGGCTTGTCAGTTTGTTGGACTTGGTCCATATATACAGTATTTATTTCTTTAAAGTCATGCCTTTGACCTTTCTGCACCACGTTAGGCATTGGACTTGTGTAGTCTAACCTCCTCAGTAATTCATCCATGCTGGTTAAATCCCTGATGTTGGACGAAATTATTAGTCTTCTCACCTCAACTGGCAGCATACGAGAAATCGCATCAATAAGTTGCTCCGTGGACAATGGGGGTTGTAAAAATCTCAAGCGGGATAATTGACTCGTAAAGAAATCAGCGTACCGCGTTGGAAGAGTACCGGAGTATTTTCTTGAATACACCTCCGCTCTTAACGAATTCTGCGCTTCTATGGACCAAAATCGTTTGATTAATGCCTCTGCAAACTCGTCAAAGTTACTGAATGTGTATCGAAATGCGCGAAACCATTCGAGGGGTCCTCCAATCAAATATCTCTCCACTATCTTCATCTCTCTCTCTCTGGGAATGTGAGCTTCGATGAAATAATCTTTGAGGTTCCTTACATATTCGATAGGTGTCAAACTATCCATGTTACTGAATTTTTGCGGTTTATCTTCAAAATTCCTAATGACCGTTACGTTCCTCGGATATGAATCCAGGTAGTTTTTCCCACTATCACGATAGTTCCACTCAGGTTCCATATTCCTCTCGTCATCTTCCTCCCTGAATCTGGATATACGTTCTTCAGGAGTCACGTCTCTCTCTTCTGGATCTAGGTTATATCTTCTGGCATAATTCCTACTGGTTTCGCAAGCCAAGCCTACTGTATCCTTGTCAGTGATTTCCGTTAAGACTTTCTTGATTAACTCTTCTTTGTAGGTCTCCATTAAATTAGCCTCTCCTAACTTCAAATTCTGCAGTTTACTCGTCGTTTCATTCACATCAGAGACAACTTTATTAATCTGTTCCTCTAATGCAGATTTTAATGTTTGCACATCCTGACCTAATTGTGTTCTATCTTCAACTTGTCTTTCGGATAGCGAATCCATCCTGACGCTTAAATCTTTCCTAATCTGTACTACTTCATTGTTAATATCAATTTGAGTACTGGCAAGTTTCCTTTCAATACGATCCTGAATTTGGGTTACATGTTCCCCACTTGACCTATTCCACTCTTCTTTCCATATTGCTACATTTTCCGTTAACATTTCTGCTATGTCTAATTCAATATCCTCTTTCAATACTTTATTATGGTCTAATACTTGGGTTCTCATGACCTCTACATCAAACTTTAAACCTTCTAAAGACGCTGTCGTTCTAACTGACTCCTCAACTAGCCTAGTCGTTAATGCACTTATATTACGTGTACAAAGAGTTTTCGAATTTTCTATCTCTTCCCTGACTTTATTTACATCAGTTTGGACTTTAGCAACATCTACGAAAACTGTGTTGACCTCTACTTGAATTTTATTTATGTCACTTTGCATCTCGTTTACATCCGAATGAATGTTATTAATATCAACCTGAACATTGGACACATAAGTTCTAACATTTTGGATTCCTCTTTGGACTTCCTCAACCTTGTCTTGGACAGTCGCAACATCATTTTTGACAACAACTACCTCAGCCCTAGCACAAGAAATATCACTACGGACATTAGCTACATCTAAATTCAACATTGTAAGATCTTTATGCACATTAGCAACATCTATTTTAACATCAGCAACATTTTTATGCATATTAGACACATCTATTTTAACATTGGACATGTCGGAGCGCATGTCAGTTACAGTATTCTCAATTCCTTGGGTATTAATCTGTAAACGCGACATATTATCCTCTAAGTTAGCAGAACTGGTCTGAAGAGCTTTCATATTCTCCTCCATTCGACTAGCATTCTCCTTCATACTTTTATTCATGCTAGCTTTCAAATTAGCACACAAATTACTAGCATTCTCCTCCATTCGACTAGTATTCCTTGCTTCCATCTCCTTCATACTCTCACTCATCTGCTTCATATTACTATTCATGTTAGCAGACATCTCCGCTAACATCATCTTCAAACTTTCATCTGCCATTACAATATTATTCAAAAATTAGAATGCTGTAGGGACATACATCAAAAGAGCAAAATAACAATATTTGAGCAACACTTTTCACCATATATATAATTTTGATCAATTTTCTGTCTTAAATCTAACTTATAACTACCTTATAATTAACTTTCGAAGACACTTCATGTTGAAACAAACTCAAGCACATGTTCAAATTTCCCTGGCCCATTTTAAAATATCCTATCACAAATAATTTAACATTTACAATCCAAATAATTTAATTTTATCTTTAATATGACTGAAATGTCATAAGCCGGTCAAATAAAATAAGATTCCAGATCATAGGCGATTTTCCTAAGTTTCCAGCCCATTTAACCTTTCTCAAGTCGTATAAGATCTGATCTTTTCTGAGTGTAATTTTCCTACTACAATACAACATTTAATTCCTATATAATCACACTCTTAAATTCTACAATTGGCTAAGACATCTAACAAAGAATCAACCTCTTTATTTGAGTCTAATCGAACCACACGTTTTAGGTTTGCCAATCCTACTGGCATTCAACCTGGTGATCCAGTTATGTTGAATCGAGCCCCAACGTTTTAGGTGCGCCAATCCTTCTGTCCCCGTTTACCCGGATAGTAGGCTGTCAGATATCCGCCCCCTCAATCGGATTGCCAACAATCAATCGCACCAGCTCAGCTACATCAATGAAAATGGCACTGACAGATACTACCGAGGTTTGAACACAGAAGTTACCAAGAAAAATTATTGTGGAACACACCAAAATAGACGGGGTTTCATACTTACTTTTACTTACCTCTTATAAATATCTCGGGGATTGGGTTGACAACAGGATCCTTAAAGTATGCTCTCACAATAACCTTCACCATGACATTTAAAAATGAACCAGACCGAAGACGAGAACTTTGAACTGTACAAGAGCTTTATTTTCAAATAACGAGTATGATTTTCACAACTCAACAAAATAAACGTGGCTATCAGTAGCCTATGTCAATCTGACTACGTCCTCCTAAAGGACTTGCAAAGTTATCAAACAATATGTTAGCTCCCATGAGCTCAAAACAACGTAACATTTTATAACACATTTGGATTGGATGAGGAAGTGAGGACGAGACATATATAGAGCACTTGGTTTCCTTTTAATAAACATGAGAATTGTATTTATAGTCGCAAGGCCAGAGTGTGGACGACCTCACCCGCTGATAACCAGTTGTTGGGACAGCTGCAAGCTACCCTCCAACCTGTTGCATACTTGTCAAATGGACTCCCTTCTCACATGCTACGTTACGTAAGAATACAGCTCTCTTTTAAAGCTTTAAATGTCTACAAGACAACTCATACATATTGACGCAAATCTTTCAAATGCTTAACTCACATCCCACTGGATTATTTTAACTATCCTTAAACTTGTTAAGTTATCATCCAAATGTTTAAAAAGCATAGTTTAGAGTATAAAACACACTCTTAAATGTTTATAACAAAATCACATAAATTATTTATAACAATTAGAAATTGTTTATAATATTGTCGAAGATAATTACAAAATTTTTAAACACGCCTTTAACATTACTTTCGTTCCACATTATTGTCAAAGATATTTACATTTATTATTTACAATATCAACATTTAAATTATTTAAATTATTAATTTAAGAAATACATTGAACCACACGTTTTATCCGGTTGGTAAATTCATAATCGTGTTTAATATAATCGACCAATGAAGGTTAGTTATACATGTACATGTCACAATCTGGTTTAATAAAGGTTGTAATAATTTTAATTATTTGTGACGGTAATCTTCATTCAAAATCTTATCTCAAATTCTTTCACAACTCTTGTTAATTATAACAGTAAATTCACTTGATTAATTTTCAACGAACTATGACAATACACTCTAGCGGAAAATACTTCGCTTACAAAATAATGCACAAACTGCATTCAAAATAGCCCAAAATTCATCATATATTAATCTATATGGCATTAAAATCTTCCACAGCATTTACAAAAAACTTCCACTAACACAATCTTTATCATTATTAATTACTGTGGGAATCTCCTTCATTTATTTAAGGGCATTATACATCAGCGACTTTCAACATGTCCGCTGCACTATCGATTATACATTCATAGTTCCACTTAAAAATTCATATATCAATAATTGTTTCAAAACTGTTGTCATTTAAACTTCGTGGATTTCATTCATGAATCGAAATGAAATAAAAATTTGCCAGTCACAAACAAATTTAATAGTGAATACGCTTATATACGCCTGTCTGGTCTATCAAAATTTAAGATTAACATCTTCAAAGAATTGTAGTATAAAAATACTATCATCAAACAAAGTGCGACTAACTGCAAAATAGTCGAATAGAATCCAATTAGACTGGGGAATGCAAACATCATTATATAAATCTCTATATGAGAAAAAACCTAACACAAGTTTCACGAATTTAATGCATTCAATAATTCATAATTAATGTTCATCTTTCACAAAATTGCCTGTGATGCAATGGTCGTTCATGACTGACGATAAATGTCTGTGTTGCAATCAATTCAAATAACGACTAGTATTTCCAAGATCGTCGACAACGTACTGGATTTTAACGCTCTAAAATCATTTAAATGTTCTTCCTTCTTGATGATGACAGAAAATTGGTCAAAGTAATTAAACTGGGGTAGAATTACTTTAATAAAGTGACACGCTGTCTGAATTTAAAACTGCCATAAAAATCATTAACTTACAGTCAAATCGTGACTACAAAAATAAGCAAATTACTGAAAAATCCAAATATCAGTCTCAACTGATTCAAAATCATTTAACTATGCCCATGACATAACAATGTCTTAATAAAACGTCGAAAAAGGCATAACTCATCAAGGTGTACTGAGAATAGGAATCTCAAACAAGAATATCGGGCAAAAATACATGAGGACAAAAATATGGGAAAAATGGTTGCTCAAATATTGCTAAGAAACTCAAATACAATAAACGTTCACGACTACCTTATCTGCCGATTGACGTTCCAGAGGAAAATTCCCCAAAGAAGACTGTTGATGGATCCATTTCACCAAGTTAAAGCTGAGCTCCATCCTCGAAACCAGAAACAGCACCATCGGAGAATCGAACTGCTTCACGAAGACGAACGACATCCTTCCGGCAATAATCTTCTTTGTGAGTCGGGACAACCCTGACCTCTCTTGAAAAATCCCTGAAGTTCCAGTTGAAAATCGCCATGAAGTTTTTGTATAAATTTCCGAAGAAATATTCATATTCAGAAAGTATGAAATCATTTCCATTGCTGTTTGATAGTATTCAGCCTTTAATCACGAAACATGGGTGTAGATGGTTGTTTACCACATGTTCGCTTGTATGGAATAGCAATTAGCGAAGTTCCATGCTGCTATCTTACTCCGTTGAAATATGTCCCAATTGCATTAAGTCCTTTAGCCTTCCATATGCTCTTCGGTTGTAGTATTAGAAGAACAAACTGCCTTATTAAATTGCTCCATTATACTGCAGTGTTGTGTCACAAAAGCAATCTGAAGTCTCCCTATTTCACTAGCCCTGTCAGCCGTAGCGTAGAGTCTGGCTATACAAAGTGTTTCTCCTGTGGCGAGAAAATCACTTTTGTCAGTCGTCTAATATTGTCAATAACTTCCAAAATACTTCTTCGAAATTGTTCAGCTTTTCTACAGTCCTTACTGTAGCAATGCACAAGAGAATTAGCTTATAAGCGACCGCTAACTGTTCACAGCTAATCTTGTAGAAGCGTTATAAGGGTCGTTTCAACTTCACCTAGATTTACTTCACAGTAAACCTGCACTGCTTGTATGTTCGACTCTTGTTTAATGCAGTGGCTTCGCCACGCGTTACAAAGACGACTTTTTCACTAATAATCTCACTCGACGTTTCACTGAAATGACTATTTGAGATCTGACGATTGAATATCAGACGATTTATAATCTGAGAATGAGGCTCCTCTCTTCTGCGCAAGGCCTTTTATGAACTTCATGAGGGGCGTATCCATCCCTTCCATCGCGTGTTACTACGTCATCGCTAGAAGTTCCAACTTCGTCAATACATGACGGATTTTCATAATTCAAAAACTGAAAATAAATTTCACCAAAATTCCAGAACAATGCCTCTACTGCAAATGGATTTCCACAATTCTGCATTCCAAAAAGTAATAAAAATACCATAGTTTCAGCAATCTCCGTCTTCCTTCAGACTATCGTTCATTGGTTTGAGCCTCCCCTCCAATAGCATAATTTCTTCCTCAGCAGAATTCCTCGTTTCCTGCGACTGCGTCGTACATCTCGGATCCTTCTCGAATAAATGCTGACGTCACTGAGAATCTCAGCTCAAGTAGCCTGCTGGCATAACGTTTACGTCATCCGTGCTTACGTCATGACTACCCACGTCATAACTATGACAGCCATAACTTTCGCTATAATTTCCAAAATAGCCACCGTGGTCTCTATATAATTCAATTACGGGGGCAGTACGATGCTAGATTGCATACAAATATAACTCCCTGAATGTGTTCTGTTCTTGAACAGGATGGCTTCATAGCACTTCAAAATGAAATATGACATTATTTTAAAAAATTGGTAGTTTCCGTTGACTACCTACTGATACGAACTGTTCTAACTAAATCAGTGGCGTGACAAACATTTACTTAAAAAGGGGTGTTATGATATAACACTGGCCATGACGTCTAGTCGTCATGCCAAAACAACCATCCACAAAATCACCCAGCTAGAGTTGAACAAAACGTAGTAACAAAGACTACAGTCACGCTTAGCAGGGGTAGAATAAACATCATAGCGATGTCCATCAGAATGCACCGTGATCGAAAGGATTCAATCACACGGGTCACTAACTAATCACTGAAAGTGAACTACAAAGATTAGTTCTAACATTACAAAACCCTATCTATGGCTTGTCAAGAAGTTCGGTTGCTTCTACAATTAACTACTATTAACTACAATAAACTACACCACAAAAAATCTCACAAGGAATAGATTAATCGGACTCACAAGAAAGGATGTCTACATCTCAGTCGTTCCAACGACTTGAGGGATATAATTAGGCTTTGGTCTCCGGACATGTGTTGTCCAATCTGGGCCTCCACATGGGCTCTATCCTTTACCATGGCCTTAACTCGTCCTCGGTGTTGACGTCGTGATATGACCAGATTCCTCTCCATTGTGTCGGTCGTCGTGTTCCTTGGCTTAGCTGGCGCTATAGTCATGGTTCTTCTGTCATTTGCTGAAGTTTCCCCGGAACTCTCCTTCACATCATGAGAGTTATCTGCTCATCTCCACAGATGATGTGTAATGGAAATCGTCGTACACGTGGTTATGAAAGTGTGACATGTTTGAGTACAAAATAACCACTGGAAAATTCAGAAAATGGGCGTAGCACAGTTTCACTGAAGCTAGCTTTAATATGGTAGCAATCTCACTGAGTCTACACGGCGCAGATGATTGAAAAACTGGCCATGCACTTTATCTGCTTCACAATCACAGATTCTAATGGTCCACAAATCACGTGGCATCGAAGTTGTTCGTTACAGAAATTAATCGCTCTTGCGATTACAGCAATATTCGTAGCAGTGAGTGTTAAAATAATTCGCTTGGTTGATTATAGAATCACAGTAATTAACATATTTTATCGTCACTTGACGAAGTTGAATTTCCCACAACACGTGGTTGAAAATGTGGTGTTCTACGATGCACAATTTTAATCACTTTTCAATAAATTCGCTAATATCCTAGCACAAGCCTTCTCCGGCTTTAATATTCACTTGAATAATACACTGTTCGTTGCGAAATAGTGTGCGATGCACAATGATTACGTTCCTCGTCTTCCAGGCGGACTATTTCCTCGTCTTTAAGACGGACTTCAAATACACATCCAATTTGGATGGACATCCATACACATGTGCGAAGAGCTCAGTCCTGCGCTGCTAGAGCTTACAAATACACTAGTCGTGCAGCGACTGATTGGTTCCGGTTCGCGTATATGTGACGTTAATATTTTACCAAAAGTAGAAATAATATTCTGAAGAATGTTTCGATGATACAACATTACAACATGGAAATATCTGAGCTTCGTAGAAAGTAGAAGTGTTATAATAAAGACTCAGATTATATTATAATGGTTTTCTCCATAGTCAAAAGATCAACCATTTATAACTCCAAAGAATGTTAGCATGTGGCGACAGCATGGCTGGTCGGTGAGAGTGTTCTAAGATGATACATCAAAAATATGTTGCAATGAAAAATATCACAGGAACCTGTGCTTAGCGGGTTCACCATCATGAAGGGTAGTACGCAACCTCCAAATTTAAAAATGTGAATTATAATCAACGTATTTTTCTGGTTGATCTTGATGAAAACTGAGAAAAAGTCTGTCAGATTTCTCACTCATCCATCCTGGAAGTGGATTTCTGTTGTTTCCACTTCTACTCCAGGAAAATGCTAAGAGGTACCGTGTCTAAATTCCACGACCGCTTTCTTACCAATCCTCCCCCAAGATGGGTTAACTTGTAGGACGTGGGTTGGCGATCACAGGACCCCAGCTGAGTTCAGCATTGCTTCCAGTTTCTTGTATTGGTTCCTCTCCGTTTTTTTTATTCCTGTCAACTTGAGTACATAGCAACCACCATACATTTTGTAAGCATTTTCAATTTCAATTGCATTTTGTAAGTATTTTGAATTTTCATTGAACTTTGTGAGCATTTAGATTCTAAAATGTGCGTTTTTCAATCTAAATTACATTGCGTATTTTCAATTTTAACTGCATTTTGTCAGTATTTTGAACCTTAAGTGCATTTCGAACCTCACTGACGACCGTTCATGAATCGGTTTTCCGTGGTTTCACACTTCTACTCCAGGAAAATGTGTAGAGGTAGCTAATGGCTACAACTTCCTCTCCCAGGAGCTCGCAACTTGTGGAACGTGTGTTAGCAACCACAGGACCCCAACTGAGTCCAGCATTGCTTCCACTTTCTTATATCGGCTCCTCTCCGTTTTTTTTCAGTGAACTCCAGTACTTTGAATCCAGCATACATTTTGTAAGCATTTTCAATTTCATTTGAATTTTGTAAGTATTCTGAATTTGAATTGCACTTTGTGAGCATTTAGAATCTAAAATGTGCATTTTTCAATCTAAATTACATTGTGATTTTTCAAATTCAATTGCATTTTTGTCAGTATCTTAAACCTCAATTGCTTTTCGAACCTCACTGCCAACCGTTCTTGAAATGGATTTCCGTGGTTTTGCACTTCTATTCCAGGAAAATGTGTACAGGTAGCTAATGGCTACTTCCTCTCCCAGGAGCTCGCAACTTGTGGGACGTGGGTTAGCGACCACAGGACCCCAACTGAATCCAGCATTGCTTCCGCTTTCTTGTGTCGGCTCCTCTCCTTTTTTCCTGTAAATTTGAGTACTTTGTATCTACCATACATTTTGTAAGCATTTTCAATTTCAATTGCATTTTGTAAGCATGTTCAAATTTAATTGCATTTTGTAAGTATTTTGAATTTTCAGTGCACTTTGTGAGTATTTAGAATTTGAAATTTGCGTTTTTCAATCTAAATTACATTGTGTATTTTCAATTTCAGTTACATTTTGTCAGTATTTTCAACCTCAATTTCATTTCGAACCTCACTGTCGACCGTTCATGAATTGGTTTTCCGTGGCTTCACACTTCTACTCCAGGAAAATGTGTACAGGTAGCTAATGGCTACAACTTCCTCTCCCAGAAGTTCGCAACCTGTAGGACGTGGGTTAGCGACCGCAGGACCCCTACTGAGTACAGCATTGCTTCCGCTTTCTTGTACGGCTCCTCTCCTTTTTGTCCTATCAACCTGATTAATTTGAATCCAACATACATTTTTTAAGCATTTTCAATTTCACCTGCATTTTGTAAGTAATTTGAATTTCAATTACAATTTGTGAGAACCGGTATTTAGAATCTAAAATGTGCGTTTTTCAATCTAAATTGCATTGTGTACAGTATTTTGAACTTCAATTACATATCGAACCTCAGTGTCGACAGTGCTTGAAATGGTTTTGTGTGGTTTCACTCTTCTACTCCAAGAGAATGCGTGATTGGTACTTTCTGACAGGCCATGGCTGCTTCCTACCCAAATCCTTATTCTAGAACATTCATGTTCATCCAATCCATGTCTCATCCCTGCACGCAGATCACCCACGGGCGTTGACTAGAAAGACCTGCACTCAGCTTCTCAAGAGGTCATACGACAAAATAAAAATGTAACGGATTATTATTATTATTAGGTTAATGTGAAAGTTCATCGTTCTGTCTTCTCTTTCACAGGTGTAATTTATTTCTAGAAAAAGCTGGTATATAATGGACCTTCAGCAAGAATATTTTCAGATAACTTAGCTCTTGAGCTGGTTACATCGTGAAAAGTCGTCTAAGAATTCATTCTACAGACTTGTAATATACAGTAAGTATACAAACTTAGGCTTTCACGGCCGGCGTTAGAATCTAAGAAGTGATTATCCGGGCTGTTAGGCCGTGGTCCGGGAAACAACAGCCCTACTGGACCACGGCCTAACAGCCCGGATAATCACTTCTTAGATACAGTAAGTAGCTGATTATATTTAACATAGCACATATGCCTGCACCCCTATCTACCATTTAGAGGCTATTAGAACGCTCAAAATTATGACCATTATATTTAGATCGTATATTTCCAAAACAAAACTTCAAGAATTAAAATGATCCAAATATTAGTTTAGCGGCTAGGGGTATAAATACCGCCATGTTATTGTTATGAAAGAATAATACTGTGAGTACATATCTTTTTTCACTGATAAGTAGCGCATTTCTAACGTCATACACATCCTTGTTACAAGATTCTACATTTCTCTATACTGGTATTTCTGTAAGAGGTTAAGCCCTGAGTGTATTAGGGTAGAGTATATTAGGGGACGTATATCAAGGATAATTTCAGTTGACTCCTATCTCTCAAACAGATCACATCGTCTTAAAAGTGTTCTAAGAATTCATTCTACAGCCTTGTGATATACAGTAAGTAGCTGATTATATTTAACATAGCATCTAATCCTGCATTACTATCTCTCATTTAGAGGTTACTAGAACGTTGAAATTTATGAACATTGTATTTAGATCGTATATTTCCAAAACAAAACTTCAAGAATTAAAATTATCCAAATATTAGTTTAGCGTATAAATACCACCATGTTATTCTTATGAAAAAATAATACTGTTAGTACATATCTCTTTTTTTTCACTCATAAGTAGCGCATGTCAAACACCATACCCAAACTTGTGATAATATTCTACATGTCTCTATACTGGTATTTCTGTAGGAAGTTAACCACCTGGTGTATTAGGGTAGAGGATATTTGGGGATGTATATCAGGGATATTTTCAGTTGACTCTGATCTCTCAAACAGATCACATCGTGAAAGAACGTCTCACCGACCACTCTACAACCTTGTACTACACAGTAAGCAGCTGTTGGCCTTGACTTGGGTATATTACAGGAACCTTAGCGAGAATACAATCAGTTGACTACTACCTCTTACGGTGATCACATCGTGAAAGACTGTCTCACCCACCAGTACTACGCAGTAAACAGCTATTAGCCTTGCCTAGGGTAATATTAGAGGACCCTTAGCAAGCATATCGCCAGTAGACTACTTCCTCTCACAGTGTTCACATCGTGAAAGACCGTCTCACCGTCCAGTCTACAGCCTTGTCATACGCAGTAAGTCATAGCATCTAGGATTGCATCCAATCTGTAATTTAGAGGCTACTAGTAAGTTGAAAATTATGACTAACGTATTGAGATGGTATATTTCCAAAACGAAACTTGAAGATTTATAAAAATCGCAATAATAGTTTAGTCTCCAGGGGCCTAAATGTAAGCCATGTTATTATTATGAAAGAATACCACTGCGTGCATATCTGTAGTATTTACATGTAAATAGTGTATGTTCAGTCATAGAATATGTAAGTTGTAAGCATGTGTATTCGTTTAGGAAAGCTCAGGGGATTGAAACGCTGTTTTAGGTGACAGTCAGGGATGTTTGTAAATTCAATGTTAGATTGTAAGCAGTAAGTCATAGAATACATTGTTAGTTTTTTATTTTATATTATTATAAATATTATTATTTCTAACAATGTAAAAATATTTATCTTACCTCTTAAATATATTGTATCGTATAAACAGCTTACACAACTGTTCTCAACTAGGTTGAGGGGAAAGTACATCGCTCTGTCTCTCTTTTTCACAGGTGTGATTTATTTCTTGAAAAAAAAATCAACTGTTAACAAAAAAGAACATCCATAATGGAGCAAACTATTCCAAGCTATATATGCAAAGTGTGAGGAAAAACGTTTGTTCGAGACTATGTTAGAAAGCCTCATGAAGTATCGTGTGGACAATTCTATCAATGTAAAACCTGTGGAATCAAATTCAACAATGTTTACAACGGACGTCGTCATGAAGAATGTTGTGATGTTATGTCATCAGCCAAAAGACAAAAATCTGAACCTATAAAACATCACCTACTCTCAATGGTTCTTGATAAGAACGGACTTAATGAATATGAAACGTCTTTTGATTGTCGTCTTAAATACTATTTTATACGTTGTGATACGAGTAAGGTTTTAAATTCATACCCCAACGAGTCCAAACATGAAATAATCCATGTTATACAAAAAGAACGAGCGAACCATGAGTCGTTAAAAGTTACTCTTGTGGCTGAATGTAGATTTATTCATACATCTACCAATGAAATTAAAGATCGTGATTTGAAAAATCGTAATCAGGCCATATTTTTGGAAACAGATTTAAGTAGTTTCTTGGAAACACAATTTAAAATGTTAACCATAGAAATGGAGGAATCCAAGCTAAAAGGCAGTAATTGGGCTTTGCTAGCAGTTGAAGGAGTGCGATTGAAAATAAATAAGTATAATCCCTTGCGTGGTAGCACATATATTCCTATACCATCAGCTGTAAATGCAAAAAAGCTTGCATTAATCCACAAAACTTGAAAGATGAAAGGTGTTTTATGTATGCTATTTTAGCAAAACTGGTTAAAAAGGATGCTCAACACGTTAGTAAATACAAGGACCTGGAAAACAAGTATGATTTTTCAGTCGTTTTGTTCCCTATATCGCTAGCTGACATTACGAAATTTGAGAAAGCAAACAATATATCCATCAATGTATTTGGACTGGAAGAAGACAACAAACTGTTTCCTCTAAAGGTTGTAGATCAAGAGCTACAAGACCACCGCGACCTTCTTCTGCTAAGTTCTTCATCTGGCCAGAACCACTACGTCTTTATCAAAGATTTTGATAAACTAGTCGGACATCAGATCGCACACCATGGACATAAGTTATATACGTGTAAACGGTGTTTTACTCACTTTGATAATCAATATGGTCAACAAGGATTGGATAAATTAAAAGAACATAGAGCTTTGTGTGCCCTGCTTGACATTGCAAGGGCTGAAATGCCTATTAAAAACCCAATTCTCAAGTTCTTAAATGAGGAAGAAAATGATTAGAATACCTTACGTTATCTATGCAGATTTCGAAAGTATACTCTTACCATATCAAACATGTGTACCCAATCCTGAGGCAAGTTAAACAGTCCCATACCAAAGTCATGTTCCTATGAGCTTTGGGGTATATGTTAAACCCTCGCCAGCTGTGGAACATATAAAGACAAACCTTCCGAGCCAGCTTTTATTTATCGTGGACCTGACGCTGCAGAAAAGTTTATGGACTGTTTGATATCGATAGCTAATGAAATTGATCGCCTTTACAGCTTAAATGTTCCATGATTAAGAAGAACATTTCCAATCTTCTGAAGCCTGTTATTTGTGCCATAAATTATTTACCAACCAGGACTGGAAAGTTAGAGATCATTGTCATATTACAGGCGAATATCGTAGAAGCGCTCATGATAACTGTAATTTGAGGTGTAAAACACGTTACCCAGTTCCTGTATTTCTACATAATATGAGTGGATACGATGCAAATTTCATTCTAAAACAGTAAGGGTGTACTACTGAGAGAGTGAACGTTATCCCTAACTCTAAAGAAAATTATTTCTCCTTCAACAAATATGTAGGAAATGTTAAGCTTCGATTTGTGGATACGTTTCGGTTAATGCCTAGTAGTTTGGAAAACTTAGTTACAAACTTAACATCATACCCTGAAACTGACAAGTACTTTGGGAAAGAGAATGCAACGATCATGACTCGTAAAGGTGTATTTCCTTATGATTACATTGATTGTTGGGAAAAGTTAAGTGAAAAGTGTTTACCTACAGGAGAAGCATTCTTTAACAAATTAAATCAAGAAGATGATAGTAAAGAAGACCATGAACATGCTGAAAATGTCTGGAATCAGTTCAAAATTAAAGCTCTAGGGGAATACAGTGACCTTTACCTAACTTCAGATATACTCTTCTTGTAGACAGCATTGAAACTTTTAGAAATAAAACACTAGAAGCACACCGAGTAGATGCTGCACACTTCTTTGCTTCGTCTGGTTTAAGTTTTGAGGCAATGCTCCTTTACACAGGAATTGAACTGATATTGCTGCAGGATTATTATCATTTTTTTTAATAGAGTCTGGAATACGTGGAGGAATATGCCAGGTTTCTCATCGTTATTCTGAAGCTAACAATAAATACATGGAAACATTTGATTCCGAGAAACCATCGCAGTATATTACCTATGATGGTGACAGCAACCAATACGGGTGGGCTATGTGCCACTCCATTCCTTACAGTGGATTTCAGTGGGTTTCTCCAGGTACCGTTGATCTTGAAACGCTAAAAGAAGATGACCCTTTTGGATACATTCTAGACGCTGTTGTTGATTATCCATCTGACCTTCATGATTTACACAACGATTTACCTTTCCTACCAGAGTGTATACAACCTAAGGATTCGTCTCTCAAAAAACTAATTCCTCATCTTGGAAATCGAAGGCGATACGCTGTTCATTACATGGCACTTAAACAGGCTCTAAATCATGGACTAAAATTGATACAAATTCACCGTGTGTTAAAGTTTCAACAGAGACCTTGGCTAAAGGCATACGTTGATTTTAATAACAACCTTCGAAAACAAGCCAAAAATTATTTTGAGAAAAATATTTACAAATTATTTAACAATGCAATTTTTGGAAGAACAATGGAAAATATTCGTAAAAGAAGAGATATACGTCTTGTAACTTTCAGCAAAAAGGCTGAAAAACTAATCGCTAAACCAACATTTATCGACAGAAAAATTTATGGGCCCAACCCACCTGCTTTCCACATGGCTAAACGTAGCATTGTGTTCAATAAGCCTATATATATTGGAATGTGTATACTGGATATTTCAAAAACTCGTATCTATTCCCACCACTATGATGTCCTGCTACCCCATTATGGGATCGCAAATCTTAAAATCATGTTTATGGACACAGACTCCTTAATTTTTTTGGTTGACACCCAAGATGTTTATCAAGACAAGTTGAAATTTTTAGAACACCTGGACACATCTGATTATCCTACTAATCACATATGTTACTCTTCATCAAACAAGAAAACTTTGGGAAAATTTAAAGACGAGGCTTGTGGACGTCTTATTAAAGCATTCGCTGGACTTAGAGCTAAGATGTATGCTTTAAACATTGATGGACTAGAAATAAAAAGATTAAAGGTATTAGCAGATATGTTGTCAAGGATTGTATAAGTTTTCAAGATTATAAGGATTGTCTCATAAAGAACGAGGTAAAAAGAATACCGATGAATATTAATGCATCTAAACTACATAACATATCATCTGTAAAACTAAACAAAATTGCTTTGTGTTCTCGTGATGATAAAAGATTAATTGACCCTGATGGTATAGCTACACATGCCTATGGTCATTACACAACCGTTGACCATGCTTAAAAGTTAAGTTAAACATATCATGTCAACAAAGTAATACATAGAAACTACTTATCAAGACCACCTCATAGTGCAGTGAATTATGTTGTTAGTTTTCACACCTGAGGTTCATGCTTCAATACCTAAGCAATGGTATGGTCTGGTACTGTGTCTTCCAACTTCATTTTATTCAATAGAACCTACCAGATGTTTTGGTGGAATGAGGAGCGGAAAGGAGGTGGCCACCCTACTGTACGTAAATTCAGGGCTTCTCTGAGTGAATGAAAAGGTATCTAGTATCCGTAATCCTGAGAGTTAATGAAAAGGTCTATGGCACAAGATTAATTTCTCTGTAAGCCTGTGTGTGAACGAAAGGCCTATGGTGTGAGATTAATTTCTCCATAAGCCTGTGTGTGAATGAAAGGGCTCTGATGCGAGATTTATTTCACCATAAGCCTGTGTGTGTGTTAACTCTGCCTCTAGGCTTAAGCCCTAGCGCTGGTCTCAAGACCAGAGAAAAGAGGAGAGGCACAAAAGCTTTTACTTCTTTAAACTTAACTATAATGCGCGGTGCCCTTTACGAAGGGAGAGTAGACCTTTGAGGTGTATTCGTCATTCAAGCTTGAAAACCTTGTTGATACACCTGCGATAAGAGTTTACGTATAGCATTTATAGTTAACTTACTGGAGTATCAGCTTCGTGACATACTCAAGCTTAGACTTCTTTAAACTTAACTATAATGCGCGGTGCCCTTTACGAAGGGAGAGTAGACCTTTGAGGTGTATTGTATTCAATCTTGCAAACCTTGTTGATACACCTGTGATAAGAGTTTACGTATAGCATTTATAGTTAACTTACTGGAGTTTCTGCTTCATGACATACTCAAGCTTTGACTGGTTGATGTTAAGACCCTCACAGAGGGGCTGTAGAATACTGGCTACAACTCTGTAAGACAAGGCTACAACCCTTGCAGTGTTGTTAACGGCGGTTTCTACCATTTTAACATTCTGCTTGGCTTAACGTATGTGTGTAAAACATATCCCACCATGTGTATGAGAGCTGAAAAGGTGATAACAGTTAAATGTAAAATCAACTTTTGAATATTGATCATGTGCAAAACTTGAAAAATGGAATTTAAAAAAAGACGAAATTGCAAATTGTAAATAACCGTGTGAGAAATATGAAAATAATAAATGACTATTTTAAAAAACCTCATTCCCTAGGTGACTAGACGTTAAACAACTCCTTCCTCCCTCCCCCTTTCTTTTTCACCCTCGTACATAAGATAAATGAGGTCATCTTATTGGCTCAGAGCATCCATAATCCTAAGCTCGTTGTGCATGGCAGTCATCTTGCACATTAGCCCCTGCGCCATCTATGACTCTCCCTCCATTAGTATAACATAGGGGAGTTGTGCGTGGCGGCCATCTTGCATATTAGCCCCTGCGCCAGCTACGGCCTATTATACCTACTCCCCCCTCAATATTCAACCAACACTAATTTCTCTCATTAAAAGGAAGAATATGTGCCTTTGGCGCTGGCAGGTCACACGTGATTTTCGACAGAATATAGTTTCGTTTAAAAAGACAGATTCATAAAGCCATGCTAGAAATCCGTAATAAAGTATGGCAAAATAAAGTAGCTTCTCTGAATGATGACACAAATCACTTCTACGGCATGGCTAGAAAACTTCTTCGCAAAAGGCCTGGGATGCCACCACTGCACGGTCAACGTGGAATGGTCTATACAAACTTAGATAAATTCGAAGCACTAGCGGACACATTCGAAAAAAACCTGTGAGCCATATCAGGAACCTAGTGACGGGGACTTCATTGAAGAAGTCCATCACGATCTTCGTGATGGCTTTCAGGGAGAGTGCCCGTCGGACTTTCGCTTCGTCATCCCCAAGAGAACTTCTCGATCTTATTAAGCAGTTGAAAAACCGTAAAGCGCCCGGTCCTGACGGACTTTCAGCTAATTTTCTCAAAAATATCCCCAAGAACGTCCTCACGTGCATCACAAAGCTATTTAATGCTATTTTTAGATTTGGTCATTTCCCCACAGCCTGGAAAATAGCCAAGGTAATAATGATAGGGAAACCTAACACCGACGGCACTTTTCCCCAAAATATTAGACCCATTAGTCTCCTCTCAATTCTCTAGAATTTATTCGAGATGACACTTCATTCCAGGCTTAACATCTTTATTCAAGATTTTAAAAAATGACGAGCAGTTCGGCTTTCGTAAAGGCCAGTCCACAGTCCATCAACTATTAAGATTAACAGAACAAATAACACACGCTTTCAACGAAAGACGTATGACTGGAATATTGTTGCATCCGTAGGATGCACCCTCATCCCCTACTATCTACGACCCACACATATATCCCCAAATAAACGCCTTCTGAATACATCATAAAAATCTACTACATATCTAAGCCCAATACTTCTTCAACAACCTCCAATAACCTCACAATTTGAACTTCATCGACCCCGGCCAGCACCTCACATCCTGAGGAATGTGCAATTATGCGCACTCAACACACGGGAGGCTATAAGACAGTAGAGGTGAGGTAACTCGGGGTCAGTCGTCCTTAGTGCTACCTAGTGCCAGACCGCAGCTGAACGCCTTTCCCACGACTGCCGAAGGGTAAGTGTCTAGCGACCATAACTCCTCACACAGACATTCTCACTTTCACCCCCTAGTGCTTGGATTGTAATAAGCATCTGATTTATTAACTGCTCTGCCAAACACAGGAGTACTTCAAGTCGGAAATACTCATTAAAGTCATACATTTTATAAGTAACTGGTCATTTAGTTTATTTCTCTAGTTGTTAAGATCCTGCCCTTCATCCCTCGTCCCGGTAGGATCCAGGTAACACTTAGTTAATTGTTCCGTAGCTTCCGCAGTCAGCCACTCGTCAAGGTCACAGTGCTTGTCTCACGTATAGCGCAAGCTGCCAGTCGCCTACGTTAGCAGTAATTATAGTAGCAGCTCAGCTGTTTAGAGCCTTCTGCACCAAACCGCCCTTAATCCCGATATCGCACCCTCGAGCTACCCAACCAGACAGCACAATTGGGAGTTCTCCTTTCGAGCTTCATCTACGCTCTTGGACTGCTCAAACGCCTACACTTCCTACACACGAGCCTCCAGCATCTCCTCAGGTTCCCATTTCTCATCCCCCAAATATTACATTGTAGAGGGCACACACTCAGGTCCTCTACAATTGGGGAGGCGCGGGGTACCGTGGCGTTGTTTAGGACGACGCCCCAGGGATTACATACAACGTAATTCCGCGGGAAAGATCCCAAACCACCTTTTACAGCCAAGCTTACGCCACTCAAAATTGAGAAAAAAAAATCAGAGTACGGGTCAGGTATTATTAATTACCCACTCAAGCCCGCCCGAACAGATATAAGATTTCCACAGCCACCCCTATATAGAAGACAGCAATTTACAACCCCATAGAAATTTACGCCCATCCCATACGATAGAAAGGGGCAACATTATTTAATTACCCGCCCACCTAGATCCCCAGAGCCATAGAGAGGATAGCTCAGGTACTATTAGCTCCACCAACCCCGTAGAGCAAGGGGAGAGTACGTAAAATCAAGGACACACCTTTCGCGGCTTGCACAGCCCGACTACACCCATATATTCCATTCTTACAGCAAAATAGGGAATAGGTCTTTAGAACACACGTAATTACTGACGTACTCCCACACAGAGTACGCCCGCATCAGGAGATCGTACACATTTACACGTTTCCGCTTCCCTGGAATATCTCCTCACTCAACATGGCACCTCATGCCGAAATACCGGATGTCCCACGAACACAAGGGAGGAGGCACTTCCTGAACACTGATAGGGAATCAGAATTATTCTTTACCCTCCTCCGGAGTCGCCAGCGCCGAATGTATAAAGTGCAATTACATATACAGGCATTACAGGCGAGGGTAAGCGCGGCACAAGAGAAATACACCCATACCCCCACCGTTACGGGCATAGCCCTCCTCACACGGTCACATCGGAATTTAACCGACATCCATAGGGCAGTACATGTCAAACCTATCAGAACCCAGAGAATCCATAACCGGATTGACATGGTTTATGGTCACCTCCCTTCTAACACGACCGTCCAACGTATAAGGGCGCAATATGCGATATTGCTTCACCATTTCAAGAAACTCGTTGCCGAACATAGGCGACTGAGCGCCCAGTTAATCGAATTGTACACAGCCCACTCCAATTAGGAAGGAGATCACCGTGGCCATGCCACATACTAGACCCACCCTTGGGAACAAGACACACTTGCAAACACTTCACCCGCCACGTGCACGCATCCCCATCTCCACACTTAACACTGCACCCTAGGACTTTATCGCCTACACTGGCGAACAACGGTCCTACATCCAGCCGAACACGCGTACCCATATACCGGCCAATCCCAGTTACGCCCACAGAGACGCGAAGAAGCAATAAACCCAAAATCACCCTTCTCCAGACGCCCTGCACACAGAATGCACCCCCTGAGTGGATTCCGGGATCTAAGACTGTATTAGCCATCCGAAGGCAAAAGAGATACTCCTTGCATTACAAAACCGCTAAAGACATAGTATTATACCCTACACACCTAGAACCCAGGACCATTCTCCCTTTAGACACCTAACATAGGATTAGAGAAAGGGGATACCAAACCCAGGACTATACGAAGAAATAGAGCGCCAAACGCGCTATGGCATCTAGTAGCCCATATTCACAAACAAGTGTCGGTGCCAATCCCACACAATGCCCATACACGACCTAATTATAAGTTGCATGTTTAAATGTTAAGAGTGTATTACCATATATTGTATTATTTTTATTGTGTACTTGTATCATACTTGGGTCAGATAGCAATCGCCAGAGTAAGGATTGTATGTACAGTGAAACACATGTTTCCTCATCAGCCATCAGCCCAGGTCATTCCCACACAACCGGATACTGTCACCCGACCCACAGCGCTGACACAGCGACTACCACACTTTCATAGCAACAGATGTGCACTGCAAGTCACGTGCCCAGGCACACGCATACACAGCCGTGCGTACTTCCAACCATTTTCCCAGAGTACAGGCGTAAGATCACGGAAAGGTTCACTTATAATAACCGACCACACATACGGTATAGGTCACACATTAGTATGACGGGAGACATATCCACCTCACATCTTCACACTAACGAGCACACCCCGGCGCAGGTACATTAGTTGACCGACGGAAGATTCACTTACCTTAAAACAGGGTCCTTAGGACATACATGCCTTCAAAGAATAACTGTATACACATTCTATACTCATAACGACCTACATACGCCATAATTTTATATACATTCAGTACCGACCGACAGAAGATGAAAATATAATAATACAACAATTAGTTGCACTGCACAACACAGCAACAGCCATCTTATACAGACACACACATACTAGAGTCACCACGAAAGATAATGACACAAGTAGCCTTATTTCCCACACAGACACGAGGTACACGGATTACGGAAGCGACCTAACACCGAGGCGGGGTTACAGCCTCATTCCACACCATTATCACCGAGTCAGATAGTACTTTAGCAGGATTTATTCCCTATACCGTGTCCACATAAGATAACAAACGTAGCTTACGGTTAACCTCATGGACATCACAATAACACAGGTTAGCGGCCTTCAATACAGGCAAAGACTCATTACCACAAGAGTACGGGTTAGTTGCCATCGACACATCCAGCGACGAGATACAACAATTACACAGGTTGCCATACACTAAGGATATAAAACACAACAGGTCATCAGGACCACACACTTGTCGGAAAATGGGTAAGGACATACCTACAGAGGTCACACAGTATCACACGCCATAAACTCATGTTACATTCTATAATACATTTCACTCAGTCCCAACACACGGAAGTGAACACTGATTATAAGCAGTGACGCGTGGTCCATACACGCACTGCCGGAAGCAATAATGCCACCGCAGCATCTCAGCCTGTGAGTAGCAGGGCTTCCAAAACGTACACGCCACACATGGCGCAGAAACTCGCACACACTCCCTTCTATATCTTTTCCCTAACATGGGATCTTTAATTTTTGTTTTTGTTAGACGGTCACATTGACCATACAGTAACGACATAGGGACATGCTTTACAAACAGTTCACCAACAAGGCATCACCATTCTTAGCCAACGATTAGGGACATTCATTCAAAATTTATTGTATCATTCATACATTAGTCAACGAGGCCAGGACTTGCGGCAAAAACTGCTTGATTGGGGCTATTCCTCTAACTGGCCGCACAGGGACCCATCCTTTCATCTCCACGCCAAGTTATGAACTGTTTGTCATAGTCTGCCATATGCCGACATAACATTCAATAATGAAGTAACTACATACCTTAACAAGAGCCACAAGGCTACAACAGGACCCAAAAGTCCTTATATCGATCCCATTATATATATATATATATATATATATATATACCCATTAGATACACACTTCTTACCACATCATTAGTTTGCCAATGTGGACATATGCATTTTCACTCAGGGGGCGTGGTGGCTCAGCGGTCTAGCTGTATGCCTCTCAACAAGGCGGTCCGGGTTCGATTCCCGGTCAATGCATGTGAGATTTTCGAAGTGAAATGCCATGTCCTGTGGTTCGGATTCCACGTAAAAAGGAGGTCCCGTGGCTCATGATCTCAAGATTAACGGTCACGTTAAACTACAAGCTTATTTCCTTCCTTCCTTCCATTTTCACTCAGGCTCAGACTTATACCAATGTACATATCCCCATATGTATATACGGGTATAATTACCGACAAGGCTCATAATTATTTTATGATTTGCGGGGTTAAGATCTGTACAGTGTACATTAAAACAATTTTGCCCCTAAAAGAATATAAGATAAATATCCAGCCATACGACATATATATAGGCCTATACAGGCAGCCACAACGTCCTTGGTCCATAGGTATTTTATGTTTTCCTAGGGGAGTATTGTACAGTGTACATTAGAAAACCTAGAACCACAATATAAGGTAAATATCAGCCATGGGCGCAGGAACGCGAAGTTTTGTAGAGTATGATAAACGAAGGCCCAGTGATTCTAGGAATGCAGACACTACATATGCACTCGCATTCACAAACCCTACTATACACGTTAGGGAAACATACTCCCCCTGTTAACGCATTACATTACAGAGCTACAACACACAGCTGTCCCTTACATACAGCAGTTTGTCCGGTAGACATATCCTACTAAGCTACCACACGGACATTCAGGCATTCGCGGAATACAGCAGGAATAGTATCGATTACACATATATATCCCTAGTTTATACACCCCGAGGGAACTATCATGGATCCCCATAGCATTTCTACATTTTCCCGGAGTACGCGGGACTAGACCACGGAAAGAATTTTTCTACAGGAAAACACACATTGCCATACACGCGGATAGGGTCGAAACAGGCCTCCATACATTGCCCACACCTTATATACAGAGGGCACGGGAGCCCAGGTATTTTTTTACTATCATTTGCTCCGTTTTATCACGCTTTCATGACTGCGAATTCCCACAAACGTTCTCCACAGAGGGAAATATTTAGATTTCCCATTGCATATGCAATGACCTCCTGCAGTCACAATCACACTCTCTCATACACAAGCTATTTTGCATACCAACTCTACATAAACAACATACACTCGTGTCTCCAGCCGACACATGTGCTTTTCATTCAGTTCGCCAAATGTCAACACAGACCAGCCATTTTAATCAGTAGCTCACAGAGCTCCTGTCCAATCAGCGTAGCGCACAAGTAGACACTACTCCCACAGGGCGCTGTAGCCAATTAGCGCAGCGTACTCAGCCCAGCGGTAACCGCTACATGACACTAGACATATACACCTCTTATCTCAGGTTCTGACATCACTCCTCCTCCACTACACGTGACCCACAGAGAGCAGCCATTATTTCGCACAGCGCCTAATCCCACACGCGCGCACAGTTCAAATGCCATTGCCACCGGAACATCTACTTCCCTTAGTATACACTGCCTCTCAGGTTAGATCCATATTTTTAATAGTATTCACCCCCTCACACACTACCTACCTAACACAGAGAGCGCATATTTCACGGCAAAATGCCATTATTATCAGTGCTAAACACGGAGCGCATATGTACATACACACCGTTCTATGTTTGTCCTTTGTCACAAAACACTTGTCCTTTCATACACCCTCGTATGGACACCGCCCTCCGCTATAGGCAGGCACGGGCATTCCCCCACGGACATATGTAGATAAATGTCCATTCCATTCAGAAATGTTTATTCCAGGCTTAACAAATTTTGGTGATAACACTATATTCCAGTCTCGGACGAGAAAAATCGTTCACAGCGGTGGCACACCAATATTCCCGCCACACGCCTCTTACCCCAACTCGGTTTCTTCCCTTACACGCATACAACCCTTGAGATTTATACATACAAATGATACATGATTGGCAATTATATTTACCCCACCAATGTTAGGGTGGCAAGACACACTTTTGCTCCCACACACTTCCGCATAGCGGATGATATAGTTTTGAACACTATCCCCCCCCCACAAGGTGGATTTCGTCCACAGAGGAGGATACAAAATAGAACACGCAGCAGCGGCATTCTAGTTTACATATCGATAGATGACACGATTTCTCAAGAGCATGGCGGAACAGGGGTGCAGCCTACTATCTAAGATAACAATGTTCACCCACACAGCGACAGTTGGCAGTGCCGATACCGATAGACCAATCGCAGACGCGAATTTTCATACAGCGCCCATTATACTTTTGTATCGGGATCCAACACATATCTATAGCAAGCTTTTACCTAATAAGTGATATATTTTGAGGGCATACTAGAGACAATATCCTACAGGAGGGGAATATCGATCACTGGGTATCCTGACAAATCCCCGTGACCCTTCCAAGAATGTATAGTACAGTGTTACTATGATACCAGGTTCTTTCTATTAAACTGACCAAAATTAGTATATAAGATATCAAGAGAATAAGCACAGGTTATGTATTGTACATTGCAGACAGCAGTATACTACGTTATACGGCCGCAGATGCCAAATATTACAGAAAGTTGATCCAAGCTCAACAGTATTCCCCCTCCATCACACACCATCTACACTTCTACATCTTACACATTATCCCCCCCGTCCCCTATTAATGCGAGGCACTTGGTGGTCATGCAATCGCCAGGGTGCACCCCATGCTTTTTCGCTCTTGGCTAAATGTTATTCAAAAATTCGGAGCTACAAAGCTAACAGCCTAGCGTCAAGGAAATTACCTGCTAACATGATTGTATAAGATATTGTATTTTTCTCCCGCATGCCATTTTTTGCCCTGATAGGGATCTTCAACGTTGCATGCGACATTATGTCATCTCTATCACATACGTACCCTACCTACTTCAGTACGGACTCTAACAACCACACCGAAAACCCAGTTCCTGGCCAATTACGATCCTAACCCTCACCAGTAGAGCGATCCTTACACTTAACATTTTCCCTACATCCCTTTAGGACCACAACTCTTTGGCCCTATTTAACCGTCCGATCACCCCACTACTAAAATACTTTAACATGTATACATTCTCCCACTAACAGGAGAACACCCTTCCACGTCCTCAACTTTACCCACTGACATGTGAGAGAATAAACGCAGCTGAAATTAGCTAGCCATCCGAAAGCTAGGCGCAACGAGGTGCACTGTGCCAAAACAGCCCCCCACCCAGAATAAATACCACACCCCACACAAACATAAACTCGCTTGACACTATGATCATATGGTATGTGCACATAGGTGCACTTTGGAAGATGTGACCCTATTTTCCTTTGGAAAATGGGACGTTGGTAAGTGTTGACCTGGACAGAGGACCATCATAGCCCATGACGTGGACTCTGACGAACGACGGAAGGTCGACGCGGCGATGACGTTGTGCGGGCAAGCGTCAAAGTTGGCGGGTGTACCTAGCCTGTCCCCGTCGCGGCGAAAAGCTACACCCATCATGAACTACTCTCAGCAAAGCCCGATCTGCAGGTGGAATATTGAAGGTCCGACGGGAGAAATGACCAACTCAGCGTCGGACGAGATAGACCATCCACCTAGGGATGACCACAGGCTGGACTATACTTTTAGTTAGTTTGTATATTCAGTAGCGTCTCTAAGGCGGGGGACAAGTCTTCCGTTCGTTGGGAGTGAAGCAACAAAGACCTCACCCGGATGTGCGGCGAAGATGACACATACACAGGTGATGGATATCTATATTATGTTGAATCCCACGCCCGCGGAACATGAATAAATAAGGAATGTTGGGCAGTGCATTCAACGCCCGCATACATGTTGGTCAGCGGACCTCGATTTTTTTTCATGTCGACGTTGCGTGTCGTGAGGGTTTGGGTATCCAATATATCCATCACAAAGGCGAAATGCCTACGGTTCTCTCCCTGGCCTTGTTATAGATCACCGGTGGTCTCTCTGATCATACCCCAAGGGGGGAACACATGTGTCTTGCCTTGTGCCTGCGCCATAGGCATCCTATTGTCCCTAGCCTATTTCAGGCGTTGATTTGCGATGATATGCGATATGCGATTTGCTATATGCAAGATGCGAGATGCGATATGCGATATGCGATATGCGATTTGCGATATGTAAGATGCGATATGCGATATGCGATTTGCGATATGCGAGATGCGATATGCGATATGTGATTTGCGACGATATGCGATATGCGATAACACGACACTTTGAACATACACATACACTTACGAGAAGAGACAATTACACAGGAAAGATCGATCATCGATCGGCCTCGGCCTGCGATTTTACGCAGCCGTGTAAGCCCGATAAGACGATACTTCGGTATCACACAAGATGATCACTTACCCTTGCGAGATGCGCCGACACGAGGTCGCGACAGGCGACGGCATGACGATGTAATGTGCCACACGACGACGACAGTGCGATCCGTCAACAGGACCGATCGAGAGATTATCGATCAGCGTCCTCTTATTATTTCATGGCGATTAATAATATGTCCATGCTTTGTTTTCAGACAGAGACGCTAGCTGAAAGCACAGAGTGCCTAGAGATACTATCTCTACTCGTGGCGATGAGTAGCGCCACTATAAGTATGATTTGTTTTAATCCCAGCTCAAAATTTACACTTGTGCTTTTTTTTTCTCTTCACAGCTTACTCTATACATTGTTACTTGTGTATATACCAATTGATACAGGTCACTAGAGTGACGAATCCTGGTGATTGTATGTTTTCCAGGACCATACAGCAGCTGACCAGCGGGATAACTTTACACCCCTATTCTCATTTCTCTCTTTCCCCACAGGTGGCGATTTTGTATATAGTCTCTTGTATATATCTTGCCTACTCCCTGACACGCGCTCGTCGCACCCTCTCCCACACACACAGTGCTAACACCCCCCAGCTCTCACCCTTTTTCCTCACACATGTTTTCACGATGATTCACAGCATCTCCGTCCCACGGTTAGGGATTGGGATATCACTCCCGCTGGTCGGATTCGCACACGCCTGAAATGAGAGGTGAACTACGGCGGCGAGGGTCGTACCTACAGCCTGTAAGGGACGACTTTCCCCGTCATGATGGAACGTCCACCCACAGGGGACGATCCATAGAGGTATCAATAGTTTGCCATGGTCATAGATTAGTTCTTGCATAAGGTAGTTTTTAACATCTAGCGCGCTTAAATTCATGTTGTAAGGTATCCACGTGAGTGGAAATAATTATGCGAATTTTGTACGCCCACATATTGGTGCTATGGCACAGAGGGTTTATCTGCACTTACGGCACATAGTACGAGGCCGACACCATTCCATATTGTATGTATTTACAATGTATACTTGCTACACTCGCCACAATTGTCACTACACTGTTTTATTTTTTCCTTTCGCTCCTTCTAAAATCACATTTGTAAAAATGCCTCCTTTCACGCCCACACAATAAAAATATTTTTCTTATCCCCTTAAATTTCACACCGAGGCGTTTCTTTTCCTTTTGTCTGTTCTATCTACTCGTTTACATTGTTCATTTTTGTATACTATATATTTTTTTTGCTACCCGAGGGCACTTTTTCATCCCTTCCATTATTGAGAGGACGGAGGGTACGCTATACCCTGCCGATGCTTTTTCTCCTTGGGGTAGTTCACAGTGCTAGTATTAATGATTATATGGGGTCATATTACCCTCCATGTATATTTTACCTATGATAATGTCACCCTGCTGTATTTTTTATTGTTTGTGTTTATTGTTGTACCATGTTTTAATTTTTTATGTGCCAGGGGCACTGACGCTGTAATATAAAAAGTAATATATGAATGAATTATTGTTCCCCCCACCACCAACACACCTACACATGCTCGCTAGACACGAACCGAAGGCAAACACATTCTACGAGGCACTTTCCACAAGACTCACCCCACTCTTCAGTCTACGCTACACCCCACCTTTCCATCTACGAGATTTTCACTTCTTCAACTCACATCGCACGGGGCTATCTACACACCCCCACCGACGTCACCACCTTCTTTCCAAAGGGACATAAAAGAAGAGCAGAAGAGAAGAAGAGAAGAGTAGAAGAGATAAGACACTTGAAGAAAGAAGCAGATGTCTCTTCACACACACACACACACACAAGAAAAATTACCCTTACGGCCTAGTCTTCATCCCGTCATCGAATACGATGACAAGCTCCGTCAGAGGAGTTGTTGCATCCGTAGGATGCACCCTCATCCCCTACTATCTACGACCCACACATCTATCCCCAAATAAACGCCTTCTGAATACATCATAAAAATCTACTACACAACTAAGCCCAATACTTCTTCAACAACCTCCAATAACCTCACAATTTGAACTTCTTCGACCCCGGCCAGCACCTCACATCCTGAGGAATGTGCAATTATGCGCACTCAACACACGGGAGGCTATAAGACAGTAGAGGTGAGGTAACTCGGGGTCAGTCGTCCTTAGTGCTACCTAGTGCCAGACCGCAGCTGAACGCCGTTCCGACGACTGCCGAAGGGTAAGTGTCTAGCGACCATAACTCCTCACACAGACATTCACACTTTCACCACCTAGTGCTTGGATTGTAATAAGCATCTGATTTATTAACTGCTCTGCCAAACACAGGAGTACTTCAAGTCAGAAGTACGCATTAAAGTCATACATTTTAGAAATAACTGGTCATTTAGTTTATTTCTCTAGTTTTTAAGATCCTGCCCTTCAGCCCTCGTCCCGGTAGGATCCAGGTAACACTTAGTTAATTGTTCCGTGGCTTCCGCAGTCAGCCACTCGTCTACGTCATAGTGCTTGTCTCGCGTATAGCGCAAGCTGCCAGTCGCCCACGTTAGCAGTAATTATAGTAGCAGCTCAGCTGTTTAGAGCCATCTGCACCAAACCGCCCTTAATCCTCGAGCTACCCAACCAGACAGCACAATTGGGAGTTCTCCTTTCGAGCTCCATCTACACTCTTGGACTGCTCATACGCCTACACTTCCTACACACGAGCCTCCAGCATCTCCTCAGGTTCCCATTTCTCATTCCGCAAATATTACATTGTAGAGGGCACACACTCAGGTCCCTTACTATATGCTTCCTTGATATCAGTCGTGCTTTTGATAAGGTATGGCAGAGCAGACTGCCATACAAACTTAAACACAAAGGTACCACCCCTATTTGTTTAAAATAATAAATTCCTACATTAGAAAACGTCAATTCTTTGTCCAAGTGGAAAACGGCCAATCCTCAAAGCCGGAGTACCGCAGGACAGTATTATCTCCCCCATCCTCTTCAATCACTATGTCGCTGACATGCCCGGAACAAATAATACCAACCTCCACCTATATGCGAATGACACCGCTATCTCCACCACTTCCTGGAGAGGACAATATATTGAACGAAACTTTCAAGACATCTTAAATGTAATTGAACCTTGGCTGGCAGATTGGCGTATTCAAATTAACGTAGCTAAGTGCTCTGCCACTCTGTTCACCAAAAAAGTCAACTTTACTGCCGTGAACGATCTTGATTTCTTTGGCGAGGTGATCAGATGGCAGCCAACAACAAAATACCTAGGTATCTTGCTAGATCGAAAACTGACTTTCGCTCAGGAAGTTACAGAGTGTGCAAACGTAGTGAAATAGATCTTAGAGCAACTCCAGCCAATCATGAAGGCTGAGAGTTCACTGAATATCAAAAGCAAACTTTTAGTATACCGTACAATTGTACGCCCAGCAATGGGATATGCCAGTCCTGTATAGGGTTACGCAGCCCCCATCTCAATCAAGAATCTGCAAGTTATTCAAAACAAAACACTCCGCTCGCTTACCGGGGCCCACTGGTATGAGCGGAACACAACACTCCACCAGGAGCATAATCTAGAACAAATCCCTGCCCACATTAAGAAGTAGGCTACTAACTTTGACCAGAAGACCAGAGCAAACCCCTATAAGCTTATAAACTCGTTGGGTGATTACCAAGCCACTGGGGCCCGCCATAAGCGACCCCGGCTGTTAATAGAAACCCCAGCTCTCTCTCTATCTTTTAAACTCTCTCAACATAGCCTACCTTGGCACCCTAAGACTCTCTCTATCTTGTCCCTTTTGATTTCACTCAGTGCCCCTGAGCACTAGGCCACACTCTGGCCAGTTAAGCACAACAGGTACATCTACTTCCGTTATGGCCTGTAGGTCCAATTAACGTTTTAAATTCATTATGTAATGTTTTAATAATCGAGTATCAGATTATACTATGGCGTGAAGGTATTAATCAATAAATGAGAGGTAGAATTATTATTCCTAGGAATGTACTTAATCAATTTAAGGATAAATTTATAATATTAGTTGAGGGATCGAAAACGGAAAATAAATTTGTTATCATTTTCAATTCAAGGAAGTATGAGGGATATTAGACTCTTCAGTTACTGGGGAAATTGGTTGATAAATTAAGAAGAAGTAATTAATAATAGAAAAAATGATTAAGACTAAAGAAAATATTGAAAATAAAAATAATCATCTTAAAGGGGCTATTTGAGGAATAAAGAAATATTAAATCTATTAATGATTTTAGTATGACATACTAATGTTATTTTTTAACTAATTTCTTCATCAAAAGTAAACGTTAATTACTATAAAATGGTTTAAGAGACCATTACTTACTTTCAGTCATTTGATGAATTACTATTAATAATTCAGTTGATAAATGTTTTAGTATTAACTCTTTCTAAGACAATAGGTATAAAACTGTGATTAGTCCCACAGATTTCTGAACATTGCCCATAATATAAACCTGGCCGGTTAATAAAGAAGCTTGTTTGGTTTAGTCGACCAGGTGTAGCATCTACTTTTACACCTATCGCAGGGACAGTTCATGAGTGTAGTACATCTGCTGCTGTTACTAGTATTCGAATTTTTGTATTTAAAGGTAAAACTGTTCGATTATCAACGTCTAGTAATCGGAATCCGTTATTAGCTATTTCATTATAAGGGATTATATAGGAATCAAATTCATGGGGATTAACGAAGTCGGTATATTCATAACTTCAGTATCATTGATGCCCTACAGTTTTTACAGTAATAATAGGATCTAAGGATTCATCTAATAAATAAAGAAGACGTAGGGATGGAAGAGCAATAAAAATAAGTGTAATAGCGGGTAAGATTGTTCAAATTACTTCAATTGTTTGTCCTTCTAACAAGTATCGATTAGTATATTTATTAAAGAATAATGTTAATATAATGTAAGATACAAGAATGGTGATTATTAATAGAATTAATAATGTGTGATCGTGAAAAAAGATGAGTTGTTCTATTAAAGGAGATGCACTATTTTGTAAATTTAAATCTGATCATGTTGCCATTATTCTAATAAAAGGTTATTCTTTATATGTAGAGCTTAAATCTACCGCACTTATCTGCCATATTAGAAATTAGTTAATATAGGTAATTCTGAATAGCTATGTTCAGCAGGAGGTAAATTTTGGTATCATTCTAAGGAACTTACTATGTTTAAGGAGAATAAAATAGGACGGTTGGAAATTATACTTTCTCAAATAATAAAAATAAGTAGGATGATACCAACAAATGAGATAGTTGATCCTAAGGTAGAGATTACATTTCATGAAGTATATACATCTGGATAATCAGAGTATCGTCGTGGTATTCCTGCTAATCCTAGAAAATGTTGAGGGAAAAATGTTAAATTTACCCCTACAAATATAATTGTGAATTGAATTTTTAATCATTTAGGATTTAAGGATAGCCCTGTAAATAATGGATATCATTGAACAAATCCTGCTATAATAGCGAATACTGCACCTATAGATAAGACATAATGGAAATGGGCAACGACATAATAAGTATCATGTAAAATAATATCAATTGATGAATTAGCTAAAACCACTCCTGTTAATCCACCAATAGTAAATAAAAAAACAAATCCTAATGCCCATAATAACGATGGACTATAATTGAATTGTGTTCCATGAAGAGTGGCTAATCATCTGAAAATTTTAATTCCAGTTGGCACGGCGATAATTATTGTTGCTGAAGTGAAATAAGCTCGAGTATCTACATCTATTCCTACTGTAAATATGTGATGAGCTCAAACGACAAACCCTAATAAACCAATGGCTAACATAGCGTAAATTATTCCTAATGTTCCGAATGCTTCCTTTTTTCCACTTTCTTGTCTAATAATGTGAGAAATTATACCAAATCCAGGTAAAATCAGAATATAAACTTCTGGGTGTCCAAAAATCAAAATAAGTGTTGGTATAGGATAGGATCACCTCCTCCTGCAGGATCAAAGAATGAAGTATTTAAGTTTCGATCTGTTAATAATATAGTAATGGCTCCGGCTAAAACGGGTAAAGAAAGGAGGGCTAGAATGAATGGTTTGACGAAATATTAACTGTCTCAGTGTAAAATATAGAATTTAACTTTTGAGTCAAAAGGCTTAAATAGAAATGGAGGACGAGAAGACCCTATAGAGCTTTATATATTATAAGAATATTTAAGTTAGAATTGTTGAAATATTTTTAGAAATATATTGTGTTGGGGTGACATAGAGATTTAAATAACTCTTTATTAAAAGTACATTGATTTATGAATATTTGATCCATTATTATTGATTGTAAGATAAAGTTACCTTAGGGATAACAGCGTAATTTTTTTTAAGAGTTCATATCAACAAGAAAGATTGCGACCTCGATGTTGGATTAAGGAATATAATTAGGTGTAGAAGTTTAATTTATAGGTCTGTTCGACCTTTAAATCCTTACATGATCTGAGTTCAAACCGGTGTAAGCCAGGTTGGTTTCTATCCTCATTAGGTGAAAGTATTTTAGTACGAAAGGACCAAATACTTAAAATAATTTTGTAGAGAATGATTATTATTAACTATTTTGGCAGAAAGAGTGCCTTGAATTTAGAATTCAAATATGTAAATAATTACAAATAGTATTGATAAAGGAAGTTATAACTGGGTTAGTAAGTGCATTGATTTTGATTGTAGGAGTTTTGCTTGGAGTAGCATTTTTAACTTTATTGGAGCGTAAGGTATTAGGATATATTCAAATTCGAAAGGGGCCTAATAAAGTTGGGTTTGTTGGATTACCACAACCGTTTGCTGATGTAATTAAACTTTTAACTAAGGAATCAACCTATCCTTTGTTATCAAATTACTTTTTGTATTATTTTTCTCCTATTTTTAGATTATTCTTAGTTTTATTAGTTTGAATAGTTTATCCTTTTTTGTCAGTGATGTTTTCATTTAATTTAGGATTATTATTTTTTTTGTGTTGTACAAGTATAGGAGTTTATACAGTTATAATTGCTGGATGATCTTCTAATTCTAATTATGCCTTATTGGGAGGTCTTCGGGCTGTGGCTCAGACAATTTCTTATGAGGTAAGTTTGGCTTTAATTTTGTTATCATTTGTGTTTCTTATTGATGGGTATTGTTTATTGAATTTTATAACATATCAAAATTATACTTGGTTTATGTTTTTGTCCTTTCCTTTAATGTTAGCCTGATTTGCCTCTTGTTTAGCTGAAACTAATCGAACTCCTTTTGATTTTGCTGAAGGAGAATCTGAATTAGTATCAGGATTTAATGTAGAATATAGAAGTGGAGGTTTTGCATTAATTTTTATAGCAGAATATGCAAGAATTTTATTTATGAGAATGTTATTTTGTGTAATATTTATAGGAAGAGATACTTTTTCTTTCTTATTTTTTTTTTAAGTTAACATTTTTGTCCTTTGTTTTTATTTGAGTTCGAGGAACACTTCCTCGGTTTCGTTATGATAAATTAATATATTTAGCTTGGAAAAGATTTTTACCTTTATCTTTAAATTTTTTATTTTTTTATCTAGGATTAAAAATTATTATATTTTCTATTCTAATTTAGTGTATTTATTTTAGTAAAGTTAATAGAAGAATTTAACTTCTGTCTTATGTTTTCAAAACATACGCTTTCATAAAGCTTTATAACTAATTTACTAATTTATCTCAAGTTATGAGAACAAGAGGATTAATTAAGTAGTAAGCGAAATAAAGAACAGTCAAGATTTGTCCAGTTAGGATATAAGGGTCTTCAACAGGACGTGCACCAATTCACGTTAATAAAATAACAATTGTTGTTATTGATCAGAATAGGATTTGATTAATTGGATAAAATTGAGTACCTCGGAATCTATTACTGTTGTAAAATGGTAAAATTAATAGAATAGCAATGGATATTACTAGAGCAATTACACCTCCTAATTTATTGGGGATAGATCGTAGAATTGCATAAGCAAATAAGAAGTATCATTCAGGTTGAATATGGACAGGAGTAACAAGAGGATTAGCCGGAATAAAATTATCTGGATCTCCTAGTATATAAGGTTCAAGGAGGCTTAAGAAAATAAGAGTTGCTACTATAATAATAAATCCAAAGAGATCCCTAAAAGAAAAATAGGGATGAAAAGGGATTTTGTCAACATCTCTATTTAGTCCTAAAGGATTATTAGAACCTGTTTGGTGAAGGAATAATAAATGAATTATAACAGCAGCTGAGACAATAAATGGAAGGACAAAATGGAAGGTAAAAAATCGAGTTAAGGTTGCGTTATCTACACTAAAGCCCCCTCAAACTCATTGGACAAGTTCTGTACCTAAATATGGGATAGCTGATAGAAGGTTGGTAATTACAGTAGCACCTCAAAAGGATATTTGTCCTCAAGGGAGGACATAACCTATAAAGGCTGTTCCTATAACAAGAAATAGAATGATGACTCCTGTTATTCATGTGTGCATATAATTATAAGAGCCATAGTATATTCCTCGTCCTACATGTAAGTAGAGACAAATGAAAAAGAATGAGGCACCGTTAGCATGAAGGGTACGTAGGAATCAACCATAATTTACGTCACGACAAATATGAGCTACACTATTAAAGGCTAAATCAATATTTGCAGTATAATGTATTGCTAAAAATAGTCCTGTTGCAATTTGAATTATTAGACAAAGTCCTAAAAGTGAACCGAAATTTCATCAAGCAGAGATATTGGAAGGTGCTGGAAGATCCACTAATGCTCTATTGGCAATTTTAAATAAAGGGTGGAAGGTGCGGATTGGTTTATTCATTAGTTTTTAGGGCGAAGAGGACCTTGAAAAATGTTAGTGATTTTTACAATAGCAATAAGAGTTAAAAATAAATAATTTACTAATATAAGTGTAATTAGATCTGTTGGTTTATTATATAATTTAGTAAGGAGATAATTGGATTCATCATGTAAGGTAATTAAATCATTATTAATATTATTTATTTCTTCATTAAAATTTAATAGATTCCATAAAGTTGAATCTGTTATTAGAGATAGAGAAATTATTAGGGAGAATAAGAATAACATAATAATTAAAGATTTAGTTGGAATTGAGAAAAGTTCATTGGATGCAAGTGTAGTAATATAAATAAATAATACTAATATTCCACCAAGAAATACAAGAAATAGAATATAAGAAAATCAAAAAGTTGAAGTTATTATTCCAGTTGTTAGTGCTACAATTAAGGTTTGTAAAATAATAATTAATATTATTGCTATTGGATGATTTGCTTGAGTAAAAATTATTGCATTTAATAAATTGGAAATTATAATTCTAAGATTTAATATACAAAGGGTAGTTTAAATAAAATATTAATTTTGGGGATTAATGATAAGAAATTTTCTTTCCTTTGAGTTTTAGAAGTATGATACTTATTATTGATTTACAAGACCAGTGTTTTTATTTAAACTACTAAAACAATGGTAATACTTATTAATTGAATTGTAGTAATTTTGGTCTTTTTAAGAGGTGTATGGGTGTTTTGTTCTAATCGAAAGCATTTATTAGCTACGTTGTTAAGATTAGAATTTGTTGTTTTAAGATTATTTTTAATATTATTTATATTTTTAAACATATTTGCTTTTGAGTTATTTTTTAGAATAGTATTTTTGACATTTTCAGTATGTGAGGGGGCTCTGGGTCTTTCTATTTTAGTTTCGATGATTCGAAACCACGGAAATGATTTTTTTCAGACATTTAGAATTTTACAATGTTAAAATTTATTTTTATGCTTGTGTTTTTAATCCCTCTTAGTTTTTTAAATAAGTTTTGGTGATTGGTTCAAAGTTTGTTATATTTGATAACTTTCTTTTTTATAATGAGATATATTACATTAACAGATTTTTGTAATTTGAGTTATATTTTTGGGGTTGATATTTTGTCATATGGTTTAATTTTATTAAGATTTTGAATTTGTTCGTTAATAATTACAGCTAGCGAAAGTGTTTACCATTATAGGTATTTTAATTCTTTTTTTCTTTTTTTTGTAATTTTTTTATTATTAATGTTGTGTTGTACTTTTAGAAGAATGAGATTATTTTCTTTTTACTTGTTTTTTGAGGCCAGATTGATTCCAACTTTGTTTTTAATTTTGGGGTGAGGATATCAACCGGAACGATTACAGGCGGGAGTGTATTTATTATTTTATACTTTATTGGCTTCTTTACCTTTATTAGTAAGTTTGTTTAATATTTATGGATTTTATGGTAGATTATATATCGGACTATTAAATAATATTAGATTATCCAGAGTATTATTTTATATAAGATTGATTTTAGCATTTTTGGTTAAAATACCCATGTTTATGGTACATTTATGATTACCTAAGGCACATGTTGAAGCGCCAGTTTCAGGTTCAATAATTTTAGCAGGGGTGTTATTGAAATTAGGGGGGTATGGATTATTACGAGTTTATTTAATATTAATCAAGCTTGGGTTAACCTATAATGTAATTTGGATTAGAATTAGTTTAGTAGGTGGATTTTTAATGAGTTTGGTTTGTTTGCGTCAAGTTGATTTGAAGGCTTTAATTGCATATTCTTCTGTTGTTCATATAGGAATAGCTTTAGGGGGGATAATAACATTAACAGATTGAGGATTTATAAGAATGTATACGTTAATAATTGCTCATGGGTTATGTTCGTCTGGGTTATTTGCTTTAGCTAATATTTCTTATGAACGATTAGGGAGACGAAGTTTATTAATTAATAAGGGTTTAATGAATTTTATACCTTCTATAACATTATGATGATTTTTATTGAGATCATCTAATATAGCAGCTCCCCCATCATTAAATTTAATGGGAGAGATTGGGCTATTAAATGGATTAGTAATATGATCTTGACTTTCAATAGTTATGTTAATATTAATTTCTTTTTTTAGAGCAGCTTATTCTTTATATTTATATTCTTATAGTCAACATGGTATAATTTATTCTGGTGTTTATTCTTGCTCTATAGGGTACACTCGAGAGTACTTATTATTAATATTACATTGATTACCTTTAAATATTTTAGTTTTAAAGGGTGATTTATGTATTTTATGGTTGTATTTAAGGAGTTTAAATAAAAAATATTGATTTGTGGTGTCAATGAAGTAAAGAGTTTACCTTAAATCATTTTATGATCAGTATCAATTTGTTTTATCTATTTCTTTTTCTTATTATTTATAGCAATTTTTTTGGTAATAATAGGATTTTATTTTATTATAAATGATATAGTTATTTTTATTGAATGGGAGATTTTTAATCTAAATAGATCCTCTTTAATTATAACTTTTTTATTTGATTGAATATCTTTATTATTTATAGGATTTGTTTTATTTATTTCTTCACTAGTAATTTTTTACAGTGAAGAATATATACATGGGGATTTAACGATTGATCGGTTTATTATTTTGGTATTGATATTTGTTTTATCTATGATATTTTTAATTATTAGCCCTAATTTAATTAGAATTCTTTTAGGATGGGATGGATTAGGTTTAGTTTCGTATTGTTTGGTAATTTATTATCAAAATGTGAAATCTTATAGAGCTGGGATATTAACAGCTTTATCTAATCGTATTGGTGATGTAGCTTTATTGATGGCTATTGCTTGGATATTAAATTTTGGAAGATGAAATTATATGTATTATTTGGATGTAATGAAGAATTCTAGAATTATATATATTATTACTGCATTAGTAGTTTTGGCGGCTATAACAAAGAGAGCTCAAATCCCTTTTTCTTCTTGGTTACCAGCGGCAATAGCAGCCCCGACTCCTGTTTCAGCTTTAGTTCATTCTTCAACTTTGGTAACTGCAGGAATGTATCTATTAATTCGATTTAATACTGTTATTGTTGACAATAGATTAGGTAAGGGACTATTATTAATTGCTGGTTTAACAATGTTTATAGCAGGATTAGGGGCTAATTTTGAATATGATTTGAAAAAAATTATTGCTCTTTCTACATTAAGGCAATTGGGATTAATAATAAGAATTTTGGCTATAGGATTTCCTAAGTTAGCGTTTTTTCATTTGCTTACACATGCTTTATTTAAGACATTATTATTTATATGTGCAGGTTCTGTAATTCATAATATGAAAAATTCTCAAGATATTCGATTTATGGGTAGTTTATGTAGACAGATACCTTTAACAGTTATTTGTTTTAATGTTTCAAATTTAGCGTTGTGTGGTATACCTTTTTTGGCGGGGTTTTATTCAAAGGATTTAATTTTAGAAATTGTTTCTTTAACTTATTTAAATATTTTTAGATTTTTTTTATATTTTTTCTCTACTGGACTAACTGTATGTTATACCTTACGATTAGTTTATTACGCAATAAGAGGGGATTTTAATTCTTCGTCATATCATTCATTAAGTGATGAAAGATGAATTATATTAAAAGGTATGTTAAGTTTAATGGTTATAGCAGTTATAGGAGGTTGCATATTGAGATGAGTAATTTTTTCTTCTCCTTCTATAATTTGTTTGCCATTTTGATTAAAGACTTTAGCTTTAACCGTTAGTTTGCTGGGTGGATGAATTGGTTATGAATTATCAAAATTTTCTTTATCGTATAATTTACAGTCTTTAAAGTTTTATTTGATATCTCATTTTATTGGATCCATATGATTTATGCCTTTTGTATCTACATATGGGGTTAATTTTTTACCTTTGAAGTTAGGAAGTTATATGTATAAGTCCTTTGATCAAGGTTGAAGAGAGGATTGAGGAGGTCAAATAATTTATAATACTTCTGTTAAATATGCTGGGGCTATTCAGTGGTGACAAAATAATAGAATTAAGATATATTTAATTAGTTTTGTTTTGTGATTTATTATTTTATTAATGTTATTATTATATTTAAATAGCTTATATGTAGAGCATGACATTGAAGATGTCAGGGAAATTATTTAATTTTTAAATATTTATAAATAATAATTTATTTTTTATACAATGAAAATGTATTGTTTTTTTTAAACTATATAAATAGAAATGTTAATGGAGTTAAACCATTTAAATAAAAAGTTAGCAGCTTTAATTTGATCCTCTCATTTCGGCTTAATTGGAAATAAATTTCACTAATATTATTAACAGTAATATACCGCTTCTTTGGTTTCAATTAATACTAAAATAAGTACACAAATAAGGATGGAATCATCTAAGATCAAGTCGAAATTGATTGCGATATATCGCTTCTTATTTAAGGAAGATTGAATTTCAATACTTTTTGAATGCAAATCAAATGTTATACTTAACTACAACCCTATGAAATTAATAAGCTCATTCTAAAGCACCTTGGTTTCATTCATGGAATAATCCAATTAGGAGAATAAATAAAAAAAATATTCTGACTAAAGTTCATGATGTAATATCTGATGTTTGTATAATAATAGACACAGGTAAAAGAAGGGCAATTTCTACGTCAAAAATTAAGAAAATAACAGCAATTTAAAAAAATCGGAGAGAAAAGGGCAGACGTGCTGAGCTTTTAGGGTCGAATCCGCATTCAAATGGTGAACTTTTTTCACGGTCATTAATAGATTTTTTTGAAAGTATTGAAGCTAGAATTATAACAATTATTGCTAAGGTAATGGAAATAATAGATATAATATATATAATTCAAATTATTTATTTTGAATGTTCAATCTTTTTGATTGGAAGTCAAATGTACACATATATACTAAATAAATATCTACCTCATCAGTAAATAGAAATATAAAGGAATAATCATACAACATCAACAAAATGTCAGTATCACGCAGCAGCTTCAAATCCAAAGTGGTGATTAGGAGAAAAATGACATATTAAATGTCGTAGTAAACATGTTGATAAAAATGTTGTTCCGATTAAAACATGTAACCCATGGAATCCTGTTGCTATAAAAAAACTAGACCCATAAGAAGCATCTGCAATAGTAAAAGGAGCTTCAATGTATTCATAAGCTTGTAAGATGGAAAAATAAATTCCTAAAATAATCGTGAAAAATAAACCTTGTGTTGTTTGACTATAATTTCCTTCCATTAATCTATGATGGGCTCATGTCACTGTAACCCCTGAGGCAAGGAGGATTGCTGTATTTAATAAAGGAATTTGTAATGGATTAAAGGGATTAATTCCTGTGGGAGGTCATATTGCACCTAAATCAATATTGGGGGATAGTCTTCTGTGAAAAAACGCTCAAAAAAAAAAGAGATGAAGAAGAAGATTTCTGATACAATAAATAAGATTATTCCTCAACGAAGTCCGTAATTTACTGAAAGGGTGTGTAATCCTTGATAAGTACCCTCACGAGTGATATCTCGTCATCATTGAATTATTGTTAAAATTGTGATTAAAGTTCCTAATAATAAAAGAGAATTATTAAAATGATGAAATCATTTTACTAATCCCGCAGCTGTCACAAGCGCTCCAATGGCTCCAGTTAAAGGCCAGGGGCTAGGGTTAACTAAATGGAAAGGGTGATTAGAGTGTGTTGTCATAATTTACTTCTCTAGAATATAATGTGGTAAGGACTGCAAAGACATAAGATTGGATTATTGCAACAGCTGACTCTAATGTTAATAGTGCAATTTGTGCAAATACAAGTCCTGACAGGAGTATTATGGTTAATGAAGGACCAGTATTGCCTAGTAGAGTCAGAAGTAGGTGTCCAGCAATTATATTAGCTGCTAAACGTACAGCTAGAGTTCCTGGTCGAATTACATTTCTGATGGTTTCAATACAGACCATAAAAGGTATAAGAGCTGCAGGTGTGCCCTGAGGAACTAGGTGAGCAAATATATGTTGGGTATGGTTGATTCACCCATAGATTATAAAACTAAATCATAGTGGTAGAGCTAATGCTAGAGTTATTACTAAGTGTCTTGATCTCGTAAAGATATATGGGAATAGGCCTAAAAAATTGTTAAATAAGATTAATGAGAATAATGCAATAAATATAAATCTACTTCCGTTATGGCCTGTAGGTCCAATTAACGTTTTAAATTCATTATGTAATGTTTTAATAATCGAGTATCAGATTATACTATGGCGTGAAGGTATTAATCAATAAATGAGAGGTAGAATTATTATTCCTAGGAATGTACTTAATCAATTTAAGGATAAATTTATAATATTAGTTGAGGGATCGAAAACGGAAAATAAATTTGTTATCATTTTCAATTCAAGGAAGTATGAGGGATATTAGACTCTTCAGTTACTGGGGAAATTGGTTGATAAATTAAGAAGAAGTAATTAATAATAGAAAAAATGATTAAGACTAAAGAAAATATTGAAAATAAAAATAATCATCTTAAAGGGGCTATTTGAGGAATAAAGAAATATTAAATCTATTAATGATTTTAGTATGACATACTAATGTTATTTTTTAACTAATTTCTTCATCAAAAGTAAACGTTAATTACTATAAAATGGTTTAAGAGACCATTACTTACTTTCAGTCATTTGATGAATTACTATTAATAATTCAGTTGATAAATGTTTTAGTATTAACTCTTTCTAAGACAATAGGTATAAAACTGTGATTAGTCCCACAGATTTCTGAACATTGCCCATAATATAAACCTGGCCGGTTAATAAAGAAGCTTGTTTGGTTTAGTCGACCAGGTGTAGCATCTACTTTTACACCTATCGCAGGGACAGTTCATGAGTGTAGTACATCTGCTGCTGTTACTAGTATTCGAATTTTTGTATTTAAAGGTAAAACTGTTCGATTATCAACGTCTAGTAATCGGAATCCGTTATTAGCTATTTCATTATAAGGGATTATATAGGAATCAAATTCATGGGGATTAACGAAGTCGGTATATTCATAACTTCAGTATCATTGATGCCCTACAGTTTTTACAGTAATAATAGGATCTAAGGATTCATCTAATAAATAAAGAAGACGTAGGGATGGAAGAGCAATAAAAATAAGTGTAATAGCGGGTAAGATTGTTCAAATTACTTCAATTGTTTGTCCTTCTAACAAGTATCGATTAGTATATTTATTAAAGAATAATGTTAATATAATGTAAGATACAAGAATGGTGATTATTAATAGAATTAATAATGTGTGATCGTGAAAAAAGATGAGTTGTTCTATTAAAGGAGATGCACTATTTTGTAAATTTAAATCTGATCATGTTGCCATTATTCTAATAAAAGGTTATTCTTTATATGTAGAGCTTAAATCTACCGCACTTATCTGCCATATTAGAAATTAGTTAATATAGGTAATTCTGAATAGCTATGTTCAGCAGGAGGTAAATTTTGGTATCATTCTAAGGAACTTACTATGTTTAAGGAGAATAAAATAGGACGGTTGGAAATTATACTTTCTCAAATAATAAAAATAAGTAGGATGATACCAACAAATGAGATAGTTGATCCTAAGGTAGAGATTACATTTCATGAAGTATATACATCTGGATAATCAGAGTATCGTCGTGGTATTCCTGCTAATCCTAGAAAATGTTGAGGGAAAAATGTTAAATTTACCCCTACAAATATAATTGTGAATTGAATTTTTAATCATTTAGGATTTAAGGATAGCCCTGTAAATAATGGATATCATTGAACAAATCCTGCTATAATAGCGAATACTGCACCTATAGATAAGACATAATGGAAATGGGCAACGACATAATAAGTATCATGTAAAATAATATCAATTGATGAATTAGCTAAAACCACTCCTGTTAATCCACCAATAGTAAATAAAAAAACAAATCCTAATGCCCATAATAACGATGGACTATAATTGAATTGTGTTCCATGAAGAGTGGCTAATCATCTGAAAATTTTAATTCCAGTTGGCACGGCGATAATTATTGTTGCTGAAGTGAAATAAGCTCGAGTATCTACATCTATTCCTACTGTAAATATGTGATGAGCTCAAACGACAAACCCTAATAAACCAATGGCTAACATAGCGTAAATTATTCCTAATGTTCCGAATGCTTCCTTTTTTCCACTTTCTTGTCTAATAATGTGAGAAATTATACCAAATCCAGGTAAAATCAGAATATAAACTTCTGGGTGTCCAAAAAATCAAAATAAGTGTTGGTATAGGATAGGATCACCTCCTCCTGCAGGATCAAAGAATGAAGTATTTAAGTTTCGATCTGTTAATAATATAGTAATGGCTCCGGCTAAAACGGGTAAAGAAAGGAGTAAAAGAAGTGCTGTGATACCTACAGCTCATACAAATAGAGGGGTTTGGTCTAAAGATATTCCTGGAGCTCGTATGTTAATAGTAGTTGTAATAAAATTTACTGCCCCTAAAATTGAAGAAATTCCTGCTAAGTGAAGTGAGAAAATTGCTAAATCTACAGAGGCACCAGCATGAGCGATATTTGCAGAGAGTGGTGGGTAGACAGTTCAACCAGTCCCAGCTCCGTTTTCTACTAGACTTCTTGCTAATAACAGAGAAAGAGAAGGAGGTAGTAATCAAAATCTTATATTATTTATTCGGGGGAAAGCTATATCAGGGGCCCCTAATATTAAAGGGACTAATCAGTTTCCGAATCCTCCAATTATAATCGGTATTACTATAAAAAAAATTATTACAAATGCATGGGCTGTAACAATTACATTATAAATTTGATCATCCCCAATTAGATAACCAGGTTGACCAAGTTCTGCACGAATAAGTATTCTTAATGAAGTCCCCACTATTCCTGCTCAAGCCCCAAAGATAAAATAAAGTGTTCCGATATCCTTATGATTTGTTGAGAAGAGTCATTGTTGCGGTAAAATGGCTGAGTTATAGGCGATAAATTGTAAATTTATTTAGGAGATTTGTCTCTTTTATCAGACCTTTATAGTCATGAATGATATTAGACTGCAATTCTAAAGGAGTAGAACACTACTAAGGTTTAAAATTTGGTATTTTATTTATAGCTTTGAAGGCTATTAGTTTAATTAACTTAAAACCTTATAATATATTAAAGATTAATGATCTAAATAATAATCCAAAAGTTGAAAATATAGTAAAGGTTGATATTATAATATAAAATTGATTACTATAAAATTGCTTGTAATTTCATTTAGTTTCTCTGTAAGAGAAGAGAAATGCAGTGAAGGTAACACGAAGATAATAAAACAAAGTGATTAATGTTGTGATTACTATTAAGGTAATAATTATTAGTCTGTTAAGTTCAGCTATAGTTTGGATAATTAGTCATTTTGGTATAAATCCGAGGAAGGGGGGCAGGCCCCCTAACGAGAGGAGTAATGAGAATAAACAAAATTTAATTTTTGGGTTGTTATTTATTATAAGAAAATTTTGATTAATATGAAAGATTTGGAAGGTATTAAATAAGAAAATAATTGATGATCTCAGGAAAGCGTAAATAAGGAAATATAATTCTCACAAGTTTTCACCAGAAACTATAGCAGCGATCATTCATCCTAAGTGATTGATGGATGAGTAGGCTATTAATTTTCGTAAGGATGTTTGGTTTAATCCTCCTAAGGAACCAATGGAAATTGAAGAAATAATAATGATTGAAAAGAAAATATTTATTTTAATGGTATAAGACAACAGTATTAAGGGCGCAATTTTTTGTCATGTTATTAGAATTAAATTATTTCTTCAATTTAGTCCTTCTATAGTTCCAGGGAACCAAAAATGGAAAGGTGCTGCCCCTAATTTTAAAAGAAGAGCTGAACTGATTATTAATAAAAATACTTCATAATTTATTATTATAATAATATTTGATATTAGGAATATAATAATTAAAGAGAATAATAATAGAGAAGAAGCAATAGCCTGAATTAAGAAGTATTTTAAGGATGCTTCAGTTGATAGAATATTTTTTGTATCAGATATTAATGGAATAAAAGATAATAAATTGATTTCTAATCCTATTCAAACACCTAACCAAGAAGTTGATGAGATGGAAATTAAAGTACCTATAATTAATGTACTTAAAAATAAAACCTTTGAAGGATTTTTAAAAATTAAAAAGGAGGTAATCCTATTTACGGGGTATGAACCCATTAGCTTATATTTAGCTTACCTTTTTTTTATGAATCTAAATATATTTAGGTGTATGATGCACAAAAGTTTTTGATACTTTAAGGAGTAGTTTAAATCTACTAAATGTAATGAAGGTAAAAAATTTTACATAATTTACTCTATCACTGTAATCCTTTAATCAGGCACTTCATTTAAAGGTAGTAGATTATATATATATGAATATAATTATAGGTTTATAAATATCATAATTTATGTATATAAATATACATATACATATTTATATATTTATATACATATTTATATTTTTATTTATAAAATTTCTTAAAAGTGTAGGTACTAAAAATAAACTTATAATTAAAAAAAAGTCTAATAAAATGAATAATATTATAGAAAAAGTTTTTTTTTGCCACCCCATCTTCCGGGACGTGGAGGTAATTTCAAGGGGGGTTGAAATTATTTTTCTATTTCAAAAAAGGGTCTTCTCCTGTGAACATGATTCACTTTATAAAATTTCTTAAAAGTGTAGGTACTAAAAATAAACTTATAATTAAAAAAAAGTCTAATAAAATGAATAATATTATAGAAAAAGTTTTTTTTGCCACCCCATCTTCCGGGACGTGGAGGTAATTTCAAGGGGGGTTGAAATTATTTTTCTATTTCAAAAAAGGGTCTTCTCCTGTGAACATGATTCACTTTATAAAATTTCTTAAAAGTGTAGGTACTAAAAATAAACTTATAATTAAAAAAAGTCTAATAAAATGAATAATATTATAGAAAAAGTTTTTTTTTGCCACCCCATCTTCCGGGACGTGGAGGTAATTTCAAGGGGGGTTGAAATTATTTTTCTATTTCAAAAAGGGTCTTCTCCTGTGAACATGATTCACTTTATAAAATTTCTTAAAAGTGTAGGTACTAAAAATAAACTTATAATTAAAAAAAAGTCTAATAAAATGAATAATATTATAGAAAAAGTTTTTTTTGCCACCCCATCTTCCGGGACGTGGAGGTAATTTCAAGGGGGGTTGAAATTATTTTTCTATTTCAAAAAAGGGTCTTCTCCTGTGAACATGATTCACTTTATAAAATTTCTTAAAAGTGTAGGTACTAAAAATAAATTTATAATTAAAAAAGTCTAATAAAAATGAATAATATTATAGAAAAAGTTTTTTTTTGCCACCCCATCTTCCGGGACGTGGAGGTAATTTCAAGGGGGGTTGAAATTATTTTTCTATTTCAAAAAGGGTCTTCTCCTGTGAACATGATTCACTTTATAAAATTTCTTAAAAGTATAGGTACTAAAAATAAACTTATAATTAATTTCTTTTGATTATTATACTTTATAAAAAGGAAAATGTTTTTAAAAAACAAGTGTTAAATTTTAAAGTAATTTGAATAGATTTATGCACACTCCTTTAGTAGAGATTGATTAAAATCAATGTAAAAATTTATTTTGTAAAATGAAATGATAAGTTCTGGTCTTTTAATTAATTTTGTGATTAATTTAATGGAAAGAATTAACTAAATTTATAAGGTAATTTTAAAAGAGTTTTTATCCTGTTACAATTGATCAGTTTAAATTTATACAGATGAAATTTTATGATAATATATTTCTGTGAAATAAAGGAGTTATAAGGGGAAAAGATTAGAAATATGCTATTATGCTAATTAGAATTTTTATATAATGGGTCAAAAAACAGCTTAGATAAAAAAATTCACGTGGTAGTAATAGAAAAACTGATAGATGGACCCTCCAAGTTCAATCTGTTATGTATATATATACGTATATATAGTAAATGTAATATCTTATAGAGAAGTTTATTAATTAATAAGAACTTATAAATATGCAGATCCTTTCGACCTATTAAAGACCTATAGGATAGAGGCCTAAAAAAAGGATCTTAAAAATATTTATGACATTGTAGAGGATCGCAATCTTTATTCATATTATATATTTATTTATATATATATAAATGCATATTGTAATATAATTAAATATACTATATATATATAATAACCTATATAGTTTATTTATTTATTTTTATTAATAGATTAAAGTATTTTATTAAAATACGCATTTATTATAAATTGACCAAAAATTTGAAGTATATAAGATAAAATACAATAATGAAAAAAAAAATATATATTTACCCATTAATTAAATATTTGTTACGGTTCTTATATTATATAATTGGATAAATATATGGTACCTTATTGATTAACCGCGGGCGCGAGCTTTTATTATTTTTTATCTTTTTAATCTATTTTTGTACCGTGACTTTATATGTTTCTATAAAAGTTAAGAAAACCTTTTATAGGGAAAAGATACAATAATATTTGAGTTTTAGATAAAAAAATATGAATTTGGGGGGGAATTTATATTTAAAAAAAAATTATTTGATTATTGCTATCATTTATGAATTGTTTTCTAGATTTTTAGGCAATTTATATGAATTTGAGAAAATGTTTGGTTGGTGAGGAACGAATTGTAACGAGAATGATCAAATGGCTTGGTTGCTGTGTTGTGACAGGGTTGTTGAATGAGATTTTGAAGGTGGTGAGAAACGAATTGTATTGAACGTCAAATTTTGATTTGGAAATTGAGGACTAGGATGAAGAAATCGATTAAAATGTTTGGTTGGTGAGGAACGAATTGTAACGAGAATGATCAAATGGCTTGGTTGTTGTGTTGTGACAGGGTTGTTGAATGAGATTTTGAAGGTGGTGAGAAACGAATTGTATTGAACGTCAAATTTTGATTTGGAAATTGAGGACTAGGATGAAGAAATCGATTAAAATGTTTGGTTGGTGAGGAACGAATTGTAATGAGAATGATCAAATGGCTTGGTTGCTGTGTTGTGACAGGGTTGTTGAATGAGATTTTGAAGGTGGTGAGAAACGAATTTTATTGGATGTCAAATTTTGATTTGGGAATTGAGGACTAGGATGAAGAAATCGATTAAAATGTTTGGTTGGTGAGGAACGAATTGTAACGAGAATGATCAAATGGCTTGGTTGCTGTGTTGTGACAGGGTTGTTGAATGAGATTTTGAAGGTGGTGAGAAACGAATTGTATTGAACACCAAATTTTGATTTGGATTTGAGGACTGGATAAGAAATCGATTAAATGTTTGGTTGGTGAGGAACGAATTGTAACGAGAATGATCAAATGGCTTGGTTGCTGTGTTGTGACAGGGTTGTTGAATGAGATTTTGAAGGTGGTGAGAAACGAATTTTATTGGATGTCAAATTTTGATTTGGGAATTGAGGACTAGGATGAAGAAATCGATTAAAATGTTTGGTTGGTGAGGAACGAATTGTAATGAGAATGATCAAATGGCTTGGTTGTTGTGTTGTGACAGGGTTGTTGAATGAGATTTTGAAGGTGGTGAGAAACGAATTGTATTGAACGTCAAATTTTGATTTGGATTTGAGGACTGGATAAGAAATCGATTAAATATTTGGTTGGTGAGGAACGAATTGTAACGAGAATGATCAAATGGCTTGGTTGCTTGTGTTGTGACAGGGTTGTTGAATGAGATTTTGAAGGTGGTGAGAAATGAATTTTGTTGAACGCCAAATTTTGATTTGGATTTGAGGACTGGATAAGAAATCGATTAAATGTTTGGTTGGTGAGGAACGAATTGTAACGAGAATGATCAAATGGCTTGGTTGCTGTGTTGTGACAGGGTTGTTGGTATTGTACGAAAGAAATGATATAATGAGTATTAATATAGTTATAGTAGTTACTTTAATAAAATAATCTTGTGTATAAATTTATACGTGTATATATGTATATTCTTTCTCTTTTCTTTCTTTCTTTAATAATTAAAGTATTACATAAATTGTTATAAATTATTATAGTTGAACCAATATTTTATAGGTATTTGTGAAAGTTTTATTCTTACTTAATAATTTATTGTTTGAATATTTTACATGTAAATTTTTGTGGGTTATAATAAGATCTAAATGATTATATGTTATTCGCAGTATTTAATATTAGTAATTAAGGCAATTTAGAATTAGTAATTTGATTTATGGTCGACAAAAGTCGTGCCAGCAGTCGCGGCTATACGTAGGACTTGAATGAATATTATCAGTATTAAAGTTAGTTTATTAAAGAAAAAGATTTTAATTGATTTTTAGAAGGTAGAATTTGAAAATTAAATAGATTTTTATAGGATAATGAAGCTTTGAAATTTAAAGCTTAAACTAGGATTAGATACCCTATTATTTTTAAATATAAAATATAATACTTGAGTAGTAATAGTTAAGTTCTTGAAACTTAAAGAATTTGGCGGTGTTTTAGTCTTTTCAGAGGAATCTGTCCTGTAATTGATAATACACACTATAATAAATTTAATTTTGTAATGTCAGCTTGTATACCGCCGTCGTAAGATTATCTTTTAAGAGAAAGAATTTTCTAGGTTTTGTAATAAAATTTATGTCAGGTCAAGGTGCAGCTTATGATTGAATAGGAGATGGATTACAATAAAGTTGAATATTTAAACGGATATTATCTTGAAATAGATAAGTTGAAGGTGGATTTGAAAGTAATGTTGTTATATTATGATATTGTGATTGTAGCTCTAAAACATGTACACATCGCCCGTCGCTCTCATTAATTAAGGTGAGATAAGTCGTAACATAGTAGATGTACTGGAAAGTGTATCTAGAATGTCAAAGTGAAGCTTTAAAGTAAAGCATTTCATTTACATTGAAGAGAATTTCGTGCAATTCGAATTACTTTGAAAGACGAATATTAATTATTAAACAAATGCTGTCAGATCATTATTGTTTTCAGTTAGAGCTCTAATGGCAGTGCTGACTCCACGTCGCTGGGTTTGTCTGTCTGTTTGTCCGGAACCTTCTATCTCAGTTTGGGAGGGGTCGAACTGGACTTTTCTAGAGACCGAAAGTAGGTGAGTAGAGGTGCTTCTAAATAGTGAAACGAGCCGCTCGGCTATGCTGACCTCTCATGTATATCTCGCGAACCCATGGGCATGCGACATGTCATTGGACTAGGGGTGACGTCCCCTTTCCTATGGACCACTTGTTATATTTTAAAAAATGTTTTGAAAGTAGGTGATATTTTTGAAGCTAATGATGATAGAACTTTGTACAATGGTTGAAACGAATGGTCTTTATGTCCTTTATTTTTAGAATAAAACATTTTATTTTCAACATTTCAAAAAAGTCCAATTTTGAAATTGCCTACATTTTGGAAACTAGGAATGTTACAAAAAAGTTTGTTTGACATAAATGAATGGTCCCTATCCCCTCTACCCCCCAAATAAATGTGAAGTCTCTAGGACAAAAACTGAGAAGTAGTGTCAACTCAAGGGAGCTCGACCACTTAGGAAGTTGTGAGCCCCTGGCGGCCTTGTGAAGGAAGGAATAATACTGTTGGAGGAAGAATAGTCGTACAGTGGCCTGCGTGGTATCGTTTGAATGGTATTTTTCCCGCTCTATCTGATGGCGATGTTATTTTTTAAACTGGTGGATTATTGGAAATGGTTTTTGAGTTAAAAACTTTTTTTTAACATTTTTGCTGATATTTCGGGAACCAATAAAGCTAGAACGATGTGCTTGGATTCATTTTCTTCGTCGCGTTGTCCTCTTGCCGAGGGTGCCTTAGTGGAGTAGATGTGAAAATGTTTTTTGAGATAAAAACGTGATTTTAGACTTTTGTTATATCTGGCAAATCCATGGTCGGATTTTAACAAATGAGGAGTCCAAGGACTCGGGGTGACGCCCTATTTCAAATGTGATAGTTATTATTTAAAAAAATACAAAGTCCTAACGCTGAAAAATTAATTTAATTTTGTTTTAATAATTTTAATTTTTAATAAAGAGCGGTTGTCAAGGAAGACGGTACCGCTGTGGTGTGTTTGAATGATTTTTTATTAAACAAGAACATTTCCCTTTTTTGCCAGCCTCCCACCGCCATTCATCTGTGACGTCATAGCCAGTCTCACAGTAAGTCTAAACTTGCAGAACATGTCATGTGACAATGTTATGTTAGGTGAAGTTAGGTTAAGTTAGGTGAGCTGAGGTTAAGTTTGGTTAGCTAGCTATATCTCACTGCTACCCAATGATTAAACTTAAAGTACTCTAGAATTATCTGAATCTGTTCATGTTATTATTATTATTGACAGTACTTTGGAAATTCCACCTTTAAAAATATCAATCTATTTCAATTTTTTTAAACCTTTATTATTATAATTACCTAGATCTATCTACTAAAATTGAATTTATGTGTATTAGTTGATATGAAAGTCTCAACAACCAGCCATGGTTGCCTCCACTTTTGGCTCCCTCTTTCGCTCCCATATAGGCTCCCACTTTTGCTCCCATATTTGCTCCCACATTTTCTCCCACTTTTTGCTCCCACATTTGTTCCCACATTTGCTCCCACTTTTTGCTCCCACATTTGCTCACATATTTGCTCCCACTTTTGCTCCCGTATTTGCTCCCACATTTGCTCCCTTATTGCTCCAACATTTGCTCCCACGTTTTGCTCCCACATTTGCTAAGCCATGTGCCTACTATAAAGGATATACATATATTGTAAAAAGCAACCAATACAAATGGAACTGTTATTTGACGACGTATAAAAAAGAGGTCCTGAGGTTCTGAGTTTAAATTCCATCTATGGTTCTCAACCAATCAGTAACACCAGGGGAAACTTTTATTTTGTGTTCTGTCTATCTTGCAGTGTAGTGGCCAGTATACTTCGTTGTAACCCCTAAGGTCTTGGGTTCCAACTTAACTATGCCAAGAATTTAATTTTGATCTGAGGGTTTGAAGGTTAGGTTAGATAAAGTTAGGTTAGGTTAGGTAAAGTTAGGTTTGGTTAGATTAGGTTAGGTAAAGTTAGGTTAGGTTAGGTTTGGTTAGGTTAGGTTAGGTTACATTAGATTGGGTTATAACTAAGTTTGTTATTCCCACTTGTTTTAGTAAAACACCATTTTTGCTCTCATATTTGCTTCCATATTTTCTTTTCACTTTAAACTACCATGACTTGTGTATTCACTTTTGCTCCCATAATTGTTCCTATATTTGCTCCCACTTTTTGCTCTCGTATTTGCTCCCTCACCTTTTGCTCCCTCATTTTGCTTTCACTTTTGCTCAAACGTTTGCTCCCACATTTGCTCCTCACTTTTTGTTCCCACTTTTTGCTCTCATTATGGCATGATAAAGAACCTTCCACTAATTACGCATGTGTAAAGCTAAATTGTATAGATTGAGAATGTAAACAACGCTGTTAGGTTACTACGTTTGTCGCCAAACGCCGACTGCAGTGGCGTCTGGTAGCTAAGTTCTGAACTAGTAGTCGTTGACGTTGGCGTTTGGTGGCAAAGGTAGGAACTATTTGAAAAATTAAAAGTCTGCAGTCCTTGAATAAAAAACAACAGATAAAACACACTAATACAGTCATCACAGTTAACACCGGTTATCAGACAGATTCTACACACACACACAAAGTACACGGGGCTACTTGCCTGCGTTGTCACAGCACCTTAACTTAGGAACCAACCAACCATCCCACTTTTCCTCACATATTTGCTCCCACTTTTTGCTCCCACTTTTTGCTCTCACTCTTTGCTCCCACTTTTGCTCCCACTTTTTGCTCCCACATTTGCTCCCTCTTTTCGCTTCCGCATTTTTACCCATATATGCTCCCACATTATACTATCGTTCTTATTACCAAGTTGTCTTTACTAGAGCTTAGTCTATGCTTGACAGTTGATATGGTAGTATCAGTGATTACTGTAGAATTGGTAAGCCTTATGCATATTATATAGGATATTCATTTATTGAGAAACGGACCAATAAAAATGCAACTGTTATTTGGCGTTGTTCAAAACAACGTTCAAAACAATGTCGCAGTGAGCTAAAAAGTAATAATAGTGAGGTTTTAAGTGTCAGTGATCATCAATGTAGTGTACTGCATGAAACACTGCTGCTGTTAACAGAAAATCATGAAAATGCCTAAAAGCAAGTGCAAGAAAAAAATATTGCTGCTCAAGATCGTTCAACGTTCAAAAAACCCTTAACATTATCAAAAGCCACGCAGACCCTGTGGAAGAGGAACAAGAGGAATTGGATAGTTTTAGTGATGTTGAGGATGATAATGGTGATTATAATGATAGTGATAAAGATCATGATAATGCTGCTTATGATTATGATAGTGATAATGATGATAAGCAAGATAATGACATTTTTCGTCTATAAAACCATTGCGACTTCCCCAGTTTTTAAGAACAAGAGTGAATGGACATTGTTATGAAAGGATCTACAACAAGCCTTTTGTTTAAAAAACTATAACAGACTATCGTAAACAGAAAGAGTTATATTCAGTGTGCATCTATTGTCATAATCATGTATACTCTGCAATGTTAAATATTCTAACTTTGTATAAAATAAAACATCATTGTAACATCATTTACATTTATTTACAAACTTTATATACAGTATATTTTTTGGTTTCATCATAATATTTTTAAAGACAATACTAAAAACTAAAACATTATTATTCTATACACATATTTTCTTATTTTTTCAGTCTATTGTCATCACATATATTTCCATTGTTATTTGACATTTGTTTTTTATTTAATTAAAACGGACCATAAACCTATTGTTTTTAACACCTTCATAAATTATGTGTACAGGTTGTATAGCATTATTCACTTCATCAAAAACACTCTCCGACATATCATTAAACCGTGTAGGCAGAAATGTCTCAAAATTTCCGAATCTTCATAATGCGGAATGGACGATGCGTTGGCAATTCGCTGAGCTTCTTTGTCACTAAGCCATATGCTTGCCCCATAGCGTTCAGAACATTCATTGTAGTAGTCTATAAATAAATGAAAAGCATATCTATCACACTCTACAACAGCTTATAATAATAATGTGGATATAGGTATTTTGCACTATGCATTGTTAATAATTTATACTATTTATGTAAGACATGCCCTAACTGTAACAGATACTACTTTTCTGCATATAGCACAAGTGTTAAGTGCTAATGCTCACTTGACACATGCTATCAAGTGTCCACAAGGCAAAAATACAACACCTAGTTCTTTTTGATAACAAATTTTGCATAATTGTTGGTCATACTTTTGTATCTGTGGGAGAGACACATCTTTTTTCAGCCTGATGTATTTGTATCGCGTGTTCTAGGTTTAAAGGTACTATTATCTCTTGTGCTGCAATCACGTTTTCTTCACGAATAGTGTTCACAAATTCCTGAACTTTAAATCTTTGAGCGCCAAGGGATGATTTTTCATTCCTCCGTGAACTCGCCTAAAGTGCCAGGAATGATATTTCATCCCTCGTGCAGACATGATTAGAAACTGTCGTAGTACTTCCTTTTACGGTAGATGGCAGCACAAATCAGTATATTCTTATCAAGGAAGGTACGTAGTCTCCACATTTACCACTAGGAGCCGCATAAAATTATTTGTTTTCGAGTAACGAATTTTTAAAAAATGTGAAGGTCGTATCCGCATATCTCGCCACATGTCAACAAGTAATGGCGGGCTTACTTGACGACGTGTTTTCAAACGATGATTTAGTGGATTATATCAATAGTTTAGGGAATGATGATGACTATGTCGAGTCAGAATGTGAACTGGAACTTCATAATAGTGTTGAAGACTCTTCTTGTGAGGTCGTAGTCAGTGAGAGCGATTCTGAAAGTGATTTTATAAGTGGAAACACCGCCAATTGCCGTGATTAGTAAATTTTATATTTTGAACATTTATGACATATTATCATTCCAAATAACTTAATTTCATCCAAAACAACAGTCAAGAGGGTGTTCTACAATATCAATAGTTGGTGTGTTACAATGATTTTTAGAACTACATATTTGCGTTAAAATGTGGATTTTCATTAATTGAATTTTAAAATTTTTAATTCATGATTTATTTCAATTTTAACTATACATATTTTTGATATAAAGTGACATTAATTCCAGGAGCCGTTCCTTTTATATAACAGATTTTTTTCATTGAAAACGGATATAAATTGAGAGAGTAATTATTTTTTTCTTGAGAGCTGCAAATGGGACAAAATGTGGGTGGCACTCTTGGATAGTACCTTAGAAATACGCGCGGCACTGAGAGGGTTAAGCAACACCATGTATCTACAGTTAGGTAACCAACGAGCGTGTTCCACGAAAGGACCATCAATCATCTGCCATTCCTTTAAAGGGAATCCACAATGAAACATATTGTTTTGTCCACTTGACCAGTATAAAAAAAATCCAGCTTCACTTAGCTCTTTTGTAAGGTGTTTTAATATTAATGGTGAAACATTTTTATAAGATTCTTAACGTTTTTCAACAGATCAGTACTTTGGGTGTGCTAGTGCTTTAGTCTTGCAAACTCCCAATTTTTCAAAAGCACAAGCCAATTCAACACTGTCTATTGCATATGAACCACATATATCAACACTACCGTTGGCTGGTAATACATCATTATTATTTATTTGTGATTGAGCAATGTAAGTAGTAGCGAATGGACTTGTGGTTCGGTAAAATGGATACACTGGTATGTAACCCACTCTTTTTCTAAGCATGTAAGGACAACGAGGAGACCATCGCAAATGGTCTCGTAAGGGATCATCCCCTTCTTCCCAGTGTGGAAGTTCAACACTACAAAACACACAACGCACAACATCTTCTCGGTTCAAATAATAGAAACCCGCTGCAGCGAGTTTATGTGCTGACAAAAAAGCGAACAGGCGAAGATTCAAATGTTAACCATCGATCGTTATCTAATTTTAAATTTAACCCAGGTGGTAAACTGACTTGCTCACTTGTTGTATTCGGCATTAACGCCATGTATTATAATAAAACTCTTTTTAAACTGTAAGTTATTAACGTTGCACAAGAGCACATAGTACTTTAAAGCATAATGTATGTTTGTTCACTGTCTGTTCACTACGTTAGTGGCGCATTACCACACCTAAAACAAACAAAATAATCAATCAATCAATCAATCAATCAATACTTGTAAATAAAACTTTAACATTAATTGGCATTAAAAGTCCAAACACCATCAAAAAATAAATATTTAAAATAAACTGTATGTCGCCACTAACAGTAACCCATCTACTTAATTTTTTAATGAATTGTACATCCCCCTTTAACCAATATATAAACAAAAAATAAATGTCATGTCGTTTTGTTCAGATTATATTGTTCAAACCGGTGGATATTAGTTGAGTCCATAGGGAACGACACGCCAGTTGAATTTAAATTTTTGTTTAAAAAAATCATACATGGCCTTGTGCTTTCCCGGTCAACAACCATTATGGTCTTGTGCCGGTTGTCAATACACAGCCATTAACCAAGAAAGCAGTCATCGTCCCATCATGTACATGTAATGAATTTGGTCTAGGGGTTTCAATAGTGGTAAAATGGGATAGCATTTTAAGTTAGGCTTACCTGAGTTTTGAATAGTTCACTGCCTGGGAACAATGGTTGCACTCTCGCACGTTCTGGGTTTCCTGGGGTTTCAGCGACTGCTACAGCGGTAAATCTTTTCTTTCCAACTTTGTACAAATAAATAAAATAAACCGCCATAAGTACCTAAATTCAGATTAATACATGCATTTCATAATAAAATAATATCAAAAAAGTTATTTAAAAAAAAAACTCACCTTGACTTGTAATGGCTTGCTGTTTCCTTCTAGTGGGCTCAAAAGTGCAATGGTCTCTCTCTCTCAGACATGACAGCTATACCGGTTATCTGGAATCAAAAAGTAAAAAAATCATTAATTACCTTATCAATAACTACAAATTTAAGGTTCATTAGCATTGCATCATTAAAATAATCATCAATATGTATTTACCGAAACCAAAAAGGATTTTATTCCAAAGTTCAGTTCAGTTAACAATACAGAGCTCTACAGTATACGTCTGTTTGCTAAAACTGAAAGTGCATTACTAACACAGTCTTTATTAGACAGCTTAGCAACAAAGAGAGTCTGCATTTTTCTCATCGTTTGACCTTGGACGGTTCTCATTCTCTCACATGTTCACACGCCTCCGCACATTCCTTAAGCTTCATAAGATTCGTGTACCTTATACTAGTTCATTTTTTAATAAAGAACCAGAATGTCCGTTTCTTATACACCAGTAGTACTACTGTCCAAGAACCAAAATGGCGGCTGTTTAAACGCCAGACCTGCTAGCCCTCGCCAGCCAAGTAAACTGATACTGTACTTCCTACCCACATGGACATTCCTGTCTTATCAGCAGCTCTCACAAGGCTCGGCTAGGTACTGTATTGAGTGTTAGCAAGCACTCCAGCCTGGCCCAAGCAGGTTTCTTTCTTAGCTGTTCAGACTTTCAGCGAGACATAACCAACTTCTCTTGTTAACTATTAAAGCCCACTTCATCTGCATCATAGAATTATCATTTGTCATATTACTCATCGCCATTTAGTAACACATTAAAGATCCCCTTTAGGGGTATAAAACAAAATATCCTAACATGCTTTACGCATTTTCGGATATTAGCCTTCGTCCGTTCGTCATTTATTTATTTATTTAATAATTATTAGATACAACCATGAAAAGGTCATTTTACACTAATATTTTAACAATTTCAAATAATATTAACAAAAACTACAATAACAATAACAGGTAACAATTGGCAGTTATGGCAGCAAGGGATAAATCTTGGGAAGGACGCAGGGAGTAATTGGGGTAGTGAGCGATTAGGAGGGTGAGGGGTTAGGAATTGAGGGTGAAAGGGATCTTCTAATGTTATGTTTGAATGTTCGATAGGGAGAGAATATGTCAATATTTGGAAGGGAGTTGCTAAGGGTAGGTAGACGGTGGAAAATAGAGCTGTACTTCAAGACGTGGGTGAGGTATGTGGTGTAAATGGTTCTGACGTGTTGACCGGGAGGGAACATGGAGTGGGAAGTAGCTTAAGAGCATGTTACATTTTGTGTAACCATTCATAGGAAATATCTGAAAACACACCCTCGCCCTATCGTCTCGTCCAAATATCCATTTGCTCTATTTCAGCACGGCCACCATGGCCGGTGATAGCCTCGTTCAAACACACCACAGCGGTGCCGTCTTTCTTGACAACCACTCTTTATTAAAAATTTTAAATTATTTAAACAAAATTAAATTAATGATTCAGCGTTAGGCCCTTTGTATTTTTTTTGGAAAGAAAAATAACTATCACATTTGAAAGAGGGCGTCAGCCCGAGTCCTTGGACACCTCATTTGTTAAAATCGACCATGGATTTGCCAGATATAACAAAAAGTCTAAAATTACGTTTTAGCCCCAAAATCATTTTCACATCAGCTCCACACAGGCATCCTCGGCAAGGGGACAACGCGACGAAAAAAATGAATCCAAGCACATCGTTCTAGCTTTATTGGTTCCCGAAATATCAGCAAAAATATTTAAAAAATCTTTTAACCCAAAAAACGTTTCCAATAATCCACCAATTTAAAAAATAACCTCGCCATCAGATAGAGTGGGAAAAATACCATTCAAACGATACCACGCAGGACCCTGTACAACTATTCCTCCCCCAACATTATTATTCCTTCCTTCACAAGGCCGCCAGGGGCTCACAACGTCCTAAGTGGTCGAGCACTACTGCACAGTTTTTGTCCTAGAGACTTCACATTTATATTGGGATAGAGGGGGTAGGGGTCATTCATTTATGTCAAACAAACTTTTTTGTAACATTCCTAGTTTCCAAAATATAGGCAATTTCAAAATTGGACTATTTTGAAAAAAAAAAATGAAAAAAAATGTTTTATTCTAAAAATAAAGGACATAAAGACCATGCGTTTCAACCATTGTACAACGTTTTATCATCATTAGTTTCAAAATATCACCTACTTTCAAAACATTTTTTTTAATATAACAAGTGGTCCATAGGAAAGGGGAAGTCCCTCGAGTCCAAGGACATGTCGCATGCCCATGGGTTCGCGAGATATACATGATAGGTCAGCGTAGCCGAGCGGCTCGTGTCACTCTTTAGAAGCACCACTACTCACCTACTACCGAACAATCTTGATGTTTCGCATACAGGCCTTCAAGGGTGTAAAATCCTCGCAAACTTGGGGGGGGTCAAATTTATAACCTGTGGTTGCCTACCTACCAGGGAGAACTTTTTTTCGTTTTAGGCTTTAAAGCATGAAACAACACGGTTATATACGTCTAACACTACATTAAAAAAACGTTAATTTTATTTATTATATCTAATTAACCCATCGGACGCCAAGCTAAGTTTAATGAAATCACAAGTTCTTGATAAACATTATGCCCTTCCTATAATTTTTACGATATAATGTTGATATTTGACTGTAGGAGGTAACTTAAATAATTAAAACAGTGTTTCATTTGTTTCAGTAAAAGGTACTTAAATTTTTTTATAATTTGAAATGGGCAATTTTCATAGTCGTCATTATGAGTCGAAAACGTACTCTCACACGCTTCACTCGGCGTTAAAACCTTATTTATTTCCCCATCGTTCTTAGAGCTAACTTAGCCATATTTATCACCACGTATATTGTTTAGCTCCGAGTAAGAATGCAAACGACCACGTCACACGTATGGGTAATCAACTGACTGCAGCATGTTCAAAGAATACTTATAATGAGCCCAGTTATTCACGGAACACAAACATATCGATATCCTGAAAGAGAATAATTCCTATATTGTCTTGTTTACAACACTGATAGCATTGCTTGGCTAGAAATATTAGTAACACATTTATAAAAACAGGGCCGATAGACCAGCCCGTGGCATTCTTTTAGTAGATTCGCCCATGGCTGATATATCGCCCCCTGGCACTATAAGGGTTAAAATACAAAACAGAATCAGATAATGAATGCAAAACATAAAACAATGAAATTGTCAACGTCGAGCAAAAGACCCGAACACTGACTGCCGTCGATCTTTGTTTACAAACTCTTGAGCCAGACGCGTGTCATCAAGCTTGTGAACCATTTCCGAGTAGGTGGTCAGTAGATAGCAATGATTCCGTCTAATTTGTCCCGTCGTAGATCGGAGGTGGTCGTTAACCCTTCTCATCACTGAAAACTTTCTCTCTGCAGAACAGCTTGAAGTAAGTACGAAGAGCAGTGACAAAGTATAAACTTCACAAATTCAAACGAAGTAACCAACAAAGTTTAGACAGAAACTGATGAAATTCTGGAGCTCCACCGATGTGGGTAAACATGGCACAAGCGTAACACCAAATGTCAAACATATAACGTCACATGCATCATTGATTTACGAACCTTGTCGGCGCAACACAGGGTGCATGCTTAAAACGCGAGATGCGCGAGGGAAGAGTCATGTTATTTTACCTTGTTTATTTCATAAAACGACGCGCGTGCTGTTGTTTCCGGGCAGGAGTAATGATTTTGTATGTCCCAGTACCTTACTTCAGTTTTAAACCAAGGTTCAGAAATTATAGTTCGAAAATGCACCTTTTTGGATCGTCGTGGTAAGTGGACAAAGCTGAAAGCGCCTCGGCTCTCGGCTCAGTTGGCGCCTCGGCGGGAAACGGGAGAGGGGAGAGGGGAGAGGGGAGAGGGGAGAGGGGACAAAAACAGACTGTTTGTTCGGCAGAATAAAGAAATTATGACTAAGCAAGGCAAGATGGCTTTTTCCATTTTCCGTCTAACGTAGTAATAAATCGTTTATACGGTAGAATACTTTCTGGTTATTTTTCTAGTAGTGAGGTAATTATGGTTCTACGGTGTAGAGCAAGTTGTGAGATCCTGGAGGGCTTGGGAAGGAACGACTGGTCGTTGGAGGGTGTGCTTGGTGTCATGTTTTTCGTTGCGTTGTCCTCCTTAAGATGACGAGTGTTCTGAGAATGCGTGAAACGCATTTTGTGGCGTTAAACCATGTTTTTTTTTTACATTTTTGGTGATATTTTGGTGAGGAATGATGCTTCAACGAAGTTTAGGTGTTGATTTCGTGAGTCCGTCGGTGTCTTTAAGATGATGAATGTGTTGAGAATGAGGGAAACATATTTTGGGGTGAACCCCCTTTTCTATGGACAACCTATTTCCACCGCAAAATAAAAACTACCCTTACCCGGGAGTGAAATAGAGATTTGTTTATAAGCATGCGCATTTGGTTTTTTTGTAAGATGACGGACGTTTTAAATGATTATTTATAGATGATTTATTTTGAAAAAATGTAATTAAAGGACCCAAAACAAAAGGTTCATCGGCTTTTTAATATCTCGCAAAACAATAATAATAGGGACTTGTATGAGGTGTCGCAGCACTTGGGGTGGCGCCCCCTCTTTTCCTATAGCCCCCTAATGCAACCAAAGGACCCAAAACTAAAGCGTCATCAGCTCTTTAATATATGGCTAACCAATGATTGGATTATTACATATTAGGTGTTGTTGGACTCAAAATAGGTAATCAAATATTCTTTCACCTCGATAGATCATTTTACCCCTAAAACAGTGAATATAGATTTTACAAGGGAAAAAGGTGTTAAACACCTAAAAATGATAAATTAACCTAAAATCTTTTGTTTTTGATTAAAAATAGTAGGGGGGTGAAAAACACCCAAAAATTTAAAAACCAATACCTTGGAAACTAAGAACCATAAAATTATATGTTATAGCTTAAAACATAGGTAATGAAATACTCTTTTACCTTGATAGGTCATTTCACTCCTAAAACACTGAATACCCAAATGAGTCAAAACGTCAAGGTCATCGACCTGAGATTTTATAAACTAATCATCGGAGAGGTTGAAGTGAGTTGTTGTAGAACTCAGGATGGTCAACCCTAATCCGTGGTCAATGAATTTACCCAAAAATGGTTGAGGTGTGAATGGAACGCACGTGTTTTCAGTTTTAACTGACAAGACTGAGTGTTCCCCGTTCCATCCTTTAGACCAGAAATAAAATTTCTTGATTAGAGCGGTGAATCGAACCTGGACCTCTGCGGTGACAGCTGAGTTATAATAAATGTTGGATTTTAAACAAACACACGTTTCAATGCTTCAGCCTCTCCTGCTGACAGCCAACACAATGCTTTGCTCGTCTTGTGAGAGCATGTGATAAGAGGAGTGCTGTGTCAGCAGGAATTCTCAGCTCGGCTTACTCTTGTGGCTGCTAGCAGTTTTGGAGTTTAAGCAGAGGGCGCCATTTTGTTTCTTATACAGTATAACAGAGGCATAGTGCGTATAAGAAACACGTATCCATTTTGGTTCTTTATAAAAAAAATGATATATTGTAAGTTTATCAGACTCAACAAGGGATACAAAAGTCTTATATGTAAGAGAGACGCTTATTTTTTATTATTATTATTTGTTATTGAACGTGCATTTACAGTTTAACATACATTACAACATAGTTGTTAGTTTAGGCCTCACAAGGCTGTGTTAAACTTATTGTAACCTTAAAATGAAAATTAATTGCTTGATATAGTCGGGTTGGAACCCTAAGACCTTAGGGGTGACAACCAAGTGAGTTAGCCACGAAACCACAAGATGGTCAAATGATGATGTATCAGAATATGAAAAAGAAAGTTTCTTAGGTGTAACGGATTGGGTGAGAGTCATACCCATAAGGGGTGTTGGTGACTGGATTTGAATTTTTGTTTGGAAACCACCCTACTATATGTTAGCTGGAGAAACCCCAGCCTGTTCCCCATCATGTAAGAAAAGAGATTTAT